>VWZF01004008.1:1269558-1385990 GCA_013396755.1 Sclerurus mexicanus | reverse complement strand
CTCAGTCCAGTGCTGCAAAGAGGAGACAGCCCTTAAGTTTTCTCTTGACTGACTTGCTTCCAGCCAGCCTGCGCCTGTCGGGCCAGAGCCTCTCCGTGAGGGGCAACACCATCCACGTGCAGTTGCAGCTGCTCTTCCAGGCTGGGAACATCACTGTGAAGTACGAGGACATACACAAGGACATGAGGCAGTACCAGGTGTACATCAGGAGGATGCAGAACAACGAAACGGTGAGATGAGCTGCTGCTCCCGTGCTCTCCCCATCTGTCCCACACAGTTCTGCTCAAGTGGAAAAGCACATTATTAAAGCATAGTCTTCTGTAAAACTAAGCACTGAGCTTTCTCACAGCCATGATAATGCAGAGAGGCTTCTCTGCTTGTTTTATTGCAGCAGGCTCTCTGACTCTTGGGATTTGTGGTCTAGCTGCCATCAGCCATATCACAACACACCCCCGGGACTTTCCCCAGGGGACAAGGGATGAAGGGGGGGCAAGGAAGGGGAGCCCAGCCCTCCCGCAGCACCTGGGGGCTCTCAGGTACCAGCCTGTGTTCTCCTTGTTGCAGTTTACAGTGGTGGAGACCTCAGCAGAGTTCACCCTCAGCGACCTGTTCTGGGGCACTGAGTACTGCCTGAGCGTGGAGCCCAGCGTGACCAACCGGCCCGTCCCTGCCACACGCACCGACGAGCAGTGTGTCACCACTGGCCAGAGACACGGTGAGTGGAGAGAGGGGGGACTCAGGGGATGCAGACCCTCCTCAGCCTCCTGGCCTTGGCAGTGTGGGGGTCCACGCCGGGACAGCTGCTCTGCGCTATATGTGCTGAAGGTGCCACTTCTGTCCCTCACTGGGATGTGTCCTTTCTTGCAGGGAGTGAAAAGCTTCTCCCAAGCATCCTCAGCTCTGCCTTCATTGTGTTGTTGCTTCTGGGCATCATGGGGGCTCTGCTGGTGTGCACCTACATAAAGAAACCCATGAGGACACCGTCTGTCCTGGTAAGGCAGGGACGTGCCAGGTCCACAGCATCCTTTGCCAGCATGGAGGTGAAGGAGCAGGCTTGGGGAGCACTGGGAGATGCCAGTAACAAGAGTGACAAAGCACAGCTCACTTCCTTCTTTCTCTCCCTCTCAGAAATCCTTCATGAAGCAGAGCTCGCTGTGGGTGGAACATGAGCCCCCATCCTTGGGCAGCCTGGACACAGACCTCATCCAGCAGCTGTTCCTGTGCCAGAAGGATCTGCAGCCAGACAGCAGCCCCGTCAGCAGCACCAGCACTGCCCAGCTGCCCCTGGAGCAGGGCTGGAGGCTCCCAGTGTGGCCTGAGGACCGACTGTGCCTGCTGGGGCCCGTGGGGAGCAGAGACAACAGCAGCACCAGCACCGACAGCGGCATCTGCCTGCACATCCCCTCCTCCGAACGGAGCTGCTCCACAGGCCCTGAGCCCCAGGGATACAGGAGACAGCTGCCCACTGGTGACGACAGTGGTGTGGGCTTGGAGAGCACCTGCCCTGGTCCCACGTGCTCCTCCAGCAGCGGGAACACCAGCCAAGGGGAGCCCGGACTCTCTCCTGCCACCAGCCAGGAGGACGTGGAGTTCCACGGGTACCTGCAGCAGTCCAGGGGCACAGTGGAGCCAAGGCGGGACCCAGCCAAGGGGGCGCCCCTCTTGGGCTGTGCAGGGTCCAGGCAGGGCACTGACATCGTGCTGGATGTTGAGTGCTCCGAGCTGGCTGTGTCCAAAGGGTATTTGAAGCAGTCCTCTCTGGGGCATCCCTGCAGACACACATGGGACCTTGCACGATGGGGAGCCCCCGCCTTGGACTTTTCCAGCCAGGTTGGACCCCTGGCCCCCACTCTGCTGAGCTGGGAGCCTCCAAGTGCTCCCTTTGTCTCCAAAGCTGACCCTGAGCTCCTGAAAACTCCCTTTGACCTGAGCATCTTCAACACTGACTTCCTGGGGACACTGCCCCTCACCTCCAGCCTCAGCACAGACTGGCTCACGCTGCCAGCGAACCCCCTGAGCCTGCTCAGTGGGGACAGCAAGGACAGTCGCCTGTGAGCCATCCCCAGGCTGGGGAGTGGGTGCTGCCAGCTCTGCACACTGATCCAACTACCTCTTCTTCCCACTGCCCGTGGGGAGCAGCCACTCAATAAGCTACTGCCAACCCCTGAATGTTAACACATCAAACCGAGCACTGCCAGGCCAAGACATGTCCCAGGAGCACCTGCTCAGCTGCTGGTGGGGCTGCTTTTGTCCCAGTGCTGCTGTGGACAGCCCCCAGCGTGTCACTCCATGTGGTCTCTGGTCTACAGCTAAAAAGAGACAAGCATCGACTGTGCTGGAGGGGCTCACCCCAACCTCCTTGGACCACCAAGACCAAGGATACACACCAGGATGTTTTCCAAGGATGATCCTGCCTTGTCTGCCCTCCTCAGCAGCCCAGCATGGGGCACAGGGCCAGCCCTGTGCTTCCACTTCCTCCTTCCCCAGGCCAGCACTGGGCTTCTCCAGCTGATGTCCACAGCTCTGATGACACCCTTCGATGACATCCAGACCTTTCACAACGCAGACACTGGAAGCAAAGGGCAGCCTGACACCAGCCATCCTGCTGCTGGGAGCATGGGACTCCCACACACTGGTTGACCTTACATGGGGGCAGCAAGGGACTTTCCTGACTCTACAGAGACCCTTTGGCATCCAGCCCCTATGGCAGAGCCCCAGGGTGCTGGCTGCCTCTGGTGGGATATGGGATGCACCAGCATGAGCCAGGGTAAGCCCTGTCCACACTATGGTCCATATTCTGCCACTGTTGTATACAGACATTATTTATTCTATTTAATTTGCAAATACAAAGGATGTGGTGTTATTTATTTGGTCCGCTTGTCTGTTCATCCTCTCCTAAGGTCAAGCTGCACTTTTTGTTTTCAGATAACAGACTTTCCCCAGCAACAAGGGGCAATGTGCCTTTGCCTCATGTAGTGAAGAGCTTTTCCACATCACAGCTAAGACAGCTCACTGAGAGCTCCTCACACACCTGAGGACCAGGGTGGCTGTCCCAGGAGAGTGTTGTGAGAGCACTCACCAGGGGAGCAGCAGGGAAGGGGAGCTGGGCTGCTCATGGGGATTCCACAGGGATGCACTGGGTGTGCAATGCATGCCATGGGAGAGCACTTGGGGACATCACCAGGGAAGGACAGGAACGTCTTGGGGCAGAGCAGAACAAATCAAACCCAGGGGCTGGGGAAACCAGGGAAGACTGAACATGGCATTTAGTGCCATGGGCTGGTTGGCATAGCGGTGTTTGGTCATAGAATAGACTTGATGATCTCAGAGATCGTTTCCAACATAATTGATTCTGTGAACAGCTATTGTCAGAACGGAAACAGAATGAGATGGAAAAACTCACCGTGGGCCACACACTTGACTGCTGCCAGATCGCAGGAAAGTTTTTCCAAGAGTCATGTAGTTTCCAAGAACCTTCACGGTGGGATAGTCCCATTAAAAGTGCTGGTGAAAACCCTTCTTGAGGAGTATGTTTTTCAGGTGAAAGCATGAGTCAGTGGAGACAGGAGAAGGGGTTTGATCACTGCCCTTTGTTATGTTGCACTACTCACACTTGAGATGGACCCTGCATCCTGTGGGGGCAGGCGTGGAGGGCACTGTGTTCTTCCTTCTGCTCCTCCACTGACCCCATCTCCTCTACATCTGTGTATTCTGGGGTTTGGAGCTTTTTGCTTTCTTTTTTTATTTATTTCAACTTCCTCTGGAAAACGGAGTCATCAAAACTAAGCATGACTTTTTTTTTTTTTAGTTTTTCTTTTAAACGCCACTGACGTCAAGCTCTGAGTGCTGTCAGTTCCTGCTCACCATGAAGGGCTCCAGCTGGCAGCACATGAGCCTGAGGGGGTGCCATTGACCCCTCTCCATAAGCAGAGCTCTCCTTTCAACCAAATCCAGGAGTTTGCCAGAAAGCTGCAGACCACAGGGTTTGGTTTCAGTTTGGATGGTCCCTCTGATTCTCTGGAAATCCCGCTCTGTCCTCACTGGTTTCCTTACACACAGCCACGCAGTCTCGTGAGTTTCTCTTCGTTTTCCACCTGAGAAAAGTTTAAAAAGAAATGGTCTCAGAGCCCCCCTGTGCCTCACCAGCCCCAGTCAACGTGGTGGGGCCCCTCTCTGGGCCACAGCAGCTTTCCCACAGCTGTTCTGCTCTGGGCACCTCCATGGCCACTTGCTTGCTGAGACTGAACACAGTGGGTATGAAAAAACCAGCAGAAACCCCACAGGGGCTTTCTGAGGTGTTTGCTTGCACGGTTGGTTCCAGGGACAAACTACCACATTGGTTCAGATATTGGAGAGAGGAGAGGGTCTGAAGCAGATTTCCCATTTCTTCACAGCATTTTCCACAGCTGCACAAACCCAGCCACCCAGCTCTGGGGCTCCTGGCTGTCCTCCTCAGCTGGTTCTCTGCACTCCTGGTCCTGGTTCCAGACCTCCTGGGCATGCAGGCAGCTGGTCCCGAGGGCTGGAGAGTCTCTGAGCCATGGGAAAGGTGGCTGTTTACTCCAGGATGAGTGCTGAGGAAACCTGGGATAAGGCTGCATCCTCTTCCTCCATCCCAAGCAAAGGGAGGCCCTGCCAGTGCCAGCCCCAGTGCTGCCCGTGGCCAGGGAAGGTCCTCAAGAGATCTGTGGCTATGGAGCAGATGGAGAAGCTTCCAGGGCATGGGAATTCTGAACATCTCTTTGGACACATTCACCTGTGTTGCCAGCTCCAGGTGCCAGGGTGAGGGGTTGGACAGGGCGGTCTCCAGAGGTCTCAACTATTCTGTGATTCTGCGAAGCTTTTTTTAAAAGCAGAAACTGCACTGTTACCATTTCAGTAGAAATCCAGCACATTCGGGGGCTGTTTTTTACAGAAGTGAAAATGGAGGAGTTCCCCCAGCCAGTTTTAGTTGCTTTTTTTGGTTGGTGCTGGGTGGTGGGTGAGAAGCAGCAAGAGGAAGCAGTGAAGGAGCACCGGGGCTCCAACCCCAGCCCCCTTTGCCCCTGCCCACATCTTCCATCCCAGGCTGAGGAGAGTGGGGTAAGAAATGCAAACCAAAGCCTGTTGCAGAGGGAACAAAAACCAGAGCCCAGGGAAATCCCCTGTAGCCCCACAACCACAGGACTTCTTCTGGAAAAGCCTTGGGACTATCCCAGGGAAAGCTGTGATGCCCGGGGGCTACAAAGAAGCAGGGAGGCTTTGGGGCACTGTCACCCCCCTGGGGTCCCCACAGAGGCATCCACGGGCTGTGCTGGGGGGACACGCATGTCTGGGGACCCCTACACCCATCACCAGGCAGGGGGAACAGGGGTGATATCCTACCTGGTCTCCAGCCTAGCTCCCACCTCATGGCCTCTGATTGTGGAAGGGCTCGTAGCCACTGCTCGTGGTGCTCAGAGAGCCACTGATGCTGAAGGGGGGCACCAGCTCCAGCGCCACTGACCCCAGCCCACTGCGGGGAAAGCAGAGATGTCAGCAAGCTCCCTGTCCCCCTCCAGCCCCTGCCAGCCCGCAGAGTGGGAACTGTCCCTGGGAAGACCCCCAGAACAGCTGTCCTGAGGAGGCAGTGCCTGCAAACCAGGTTTGGGGACTGGTGAGGATGTGTGACACCTCAGCACTGCACAAGGTGAGCAGCCAGCCCACCCCAGGCCCCCCCCACAGCATCACTCACCGTGTGTGGTAGAGGTTGAAGACAAAGTCAGTCCCTGGAGAGGCAGGAGGAAGAGGAGGAAGAGGGGTATCAGAGATGTCAGAGCCACATGGTGCCACGAACCCACCTTTCTTTTGCTGTGGGTCTGTGTGGCAGCACGGGGACAGGCAGGACAGGCTTTGGGACAGCACCAGGACATCACTTTGCATCCCCCTCCTCACCCCTGTATCTCCAGCTTGCCCCAGAGCCCCCCTACAAACAGATTTCCCCAGTTCCCCAGGGGCCAGCAAAGGTCAGGTGTCCTCCCCACACCCCAGACCCTGCAGCCCTGTCCTTGGAGCCCTCCCTGCCTTGTCACCACCTGTTCCCTTGCTCTGCCCACACTCACGGCGCCAGCACTGGCCCCTCTGGTACCACCAGATGAAGATGTAGCCAAAAACCACCAAGATCAGCAAGATCAGCCCGATGCCCAGGACAGCCCCGATCACATTGATGGGTTCTTGCCCTGTAAGTAAGAGGGAGAAGGAGCTCTGCAGACAAACACCTCTGGGAGGTTGGGGGTTCTGATCAGCCCGTGGCAGGGACAGGACAGTGGAGGGCTGGGATATGACCCTCCACCCTGTGCTGACCCTACAGAGAGCATGGACTGCACACCACAAGGCTGTTGAGTGCTGTGGCACAGCGATTTTTGCTACCCCTGAAAGCCCTGTGATGGAGACTTGGTCATACAACCACCACCTCTGATGTCCCCAGGCGAGCTGACAGGCAGGACAGTGACTGGGATGGGAGCTGACCATTCTGACGATCCCGTATCCCCCACTTGTGGTCCCACTCACACTCTCGTGGAGTGAAGCTCCTTTCCTGGCTACCCTGGAAGTCATCCATCCCTGGAGCCAGCCCGGCACAGCCGCACAGACCCATTTCTGAGCTGGCAGTTCCCTCTAGAGGATGCACTTGTCAGGGCGAGCAGCCTCCTCCTGCCAGCACCGGCCCGGGACGGGACTTGGAAGAGGCTGTGCAGGGACATGGATGGGGCTGCACAGGACTTCTGCAGGGCTCTGCACCTCTCCATCCCTCCCATCCATGTCACAGGGGCTGGCCAAGTCCAGCACCAGCCAGCGCTCTCAGGATTGTCAGGGGGACATCCAGATGTGCAGCACAGCAGAGCCTCTGAGAATCCATTTCTCTGCTGGCAATTCTTGGGGCAGGGGGGTACCCAGGAGGGCAGAGGGGGTTTGGGCACTGCCCCACAGCAGGGTCGGCCTCTCAGTGGAGGGCACAGGGACGTGTTCTGCGCCATGCAGCGTCGGGAGTGAGGAGGCAGTGGAAAGGGATGACCTAACAGCAGCTAAATTTAGGCAGATGCCAGTGGAGTGAGAACATTTCCCCTGTGGTCACAGTGTTTGCATAGTGAGCAAAGTCCCGGGACATCCTGCAACCCGCAGCACTCGCTCTACTTGATGGGTTCCAGCAAAGAGCCGGGAGCGGCAGAGCACCTGTGAACACCCAGGTTCCACGGCACAGGAGCAGGACCAGCCCTTCCTTCCCTTCCACCAGGCCCTCCTAGCGGGGCTGAAGGTGCCAGGATACATGGGCAACCAATGTCTCCTGCTTCTGCTGGGGTAGGGGTGAGCTGGAGCCCCGGGACCCCAGGAGGGTGAGGTCAGGGAGCTGCTGCAGCCATGACTCATGTGCAGGAGCTGTGGGGCAGGAGGAACGTGGTGCAACAGCCTCCCTGAATCAGCTGGCTGCCGAAACTGCCCTGTCCCCACGCCTACCACCAGTGGGAGGATGACGGCTTCATGCCCAGGCCCTGCCCCATGCTCTGCGTGTGGGAGGCAGCCCTGCCCTGACACCCTCAGGAGCAGACATCCCTACATCCCAGCAGGATGGCTCCGAGCATCACTGCTGGAGGCAGAGCCATGGCAGCAGGTGAGCCCCAGCTCACAAACAGCAGAGGAGAGGAAGGTCACCAAAACGCTGCCCATGCCATAAACACCCCACCTCTGCCCTGTGGGGAAAGAAAAAGGCCACCCACTCACCTTTCCGAGGGTCCATCTCCCAGTGTTGTGCCCAGGAGCTGCTCACGGCTGTCCCAGGATGGAGGCTGCTGCAGCAGAGCCCTGTGTGTGCTGGAGCCTGGTACGTCCCGCCAGTGCCCTGCTCTGCTGGTGACACAGCTGCCTCACCACCCTCACTGCAGCGAGGCCAGGCACCAGTCCTCGCCCACTGGTTCAACTGGTTCCTGGAGAGAAAGCAGAGGAGCTCCAGCAGACACGGCAGGCGGCACATCCCAGTGCCCAACCCCAACTCTTGGGTGGGCATGGTGCCCACCTGTGTGGGCAGCGCTGCCCTCCCACTGATGGAAGAGGCTGTAGTAGGAGCCTGAGGGACAAGGACACCCTGTACACAGGTGTGTCCAGCCCTGGCAACGTGCCTAAGTGGCCATGTCCTTTTGTAACCACCTCCTGGCAAAGAGGAGCAGCCAGAAGAGTGGCAGGGTCCCACACAGAGTCTGGCCTTGGGCATTTGGGGACACCCACAAAGGTTATGGCCCCGTGCAAGATCCCAGGGGGACAGGGTGTCCCCCACTAGCTTTCCCCAGTCAGATATCTCCTGAGATGATGCACTTACATCTGTATGAGATCATCTTCTCCAAGTCCTGAAATACAGGGTCAGGTGGAAATCAGCTCCTGCTTGTGGAAAGAGGGAAAACCACCTCTTGTGGCTGCAGGGAGAAATGACAAACAGGGATAACTCTTAACAGCTGGAAACTGGGCATCCAAGGGCAAAATTCCTCCCTGCTTTGTGCCGCCTTGCTGGGCACAGCCTCTGCCATACCCCAATGCCAGAGGCACAGGGCAGCCAGGGCAGGAGCCAAGCCCCCCAGCAGCCCTCCCCAGGGTGAGCACCTCAGTGGCAAGGGCAGGGGTGATGCAGGGACCTGCAGGGATGCTGGCCAGGATGCAGAGCCAGCAGGATGCAGAAGGGACAACAGGCATTGCAGACCCCCAGGTCCTGGTAGTGCCCAGCTCAGACAGAGAGGATGGGACCACTCCTGGTTGAATGGGAGAGGGCAGGGATGGGGTGTGTATATGTGTGGCTCTGGGACACTGATGGCTACACAGAGTCCTGGGCCAGCCCTACCTGACCCTTGCCTGACCTCAACAGAGCCAGAATGCCCAGAAACCTGTGTCATGCCAGGGCTCTAGGTGCAGGAGGCCACGGAAGGGTGACAGGCTGGAAATGCAGCTGCACTCCAGGAAGCAAAGCCCCGAAGGCGTGTGGAGCTGTGACATAACTTCTGCAAACCTCAGCTGCTTCCTCAAAGTCTTTGTAACCTCAAAGGAAGGGCTGCTTCTGCCACCTCCCTCCCCACGGATGCTCCCCGGCTGCTCTCCCTTCCATGGCAGCAGGGCTGGCACTGGGATGCTCTGGGAAGGTTGCTAGGACTCATCGTGGCACACCAGGGACCCAAGCTCTGCCCAGCTCCCCACTGCTGCAGCCCCTAAACCAGTTTTCAAGCTGAAATCTCTCATAACAGCACAGCACCCCCCGGCTGGACCTGCCAGTGCCACTGCCCACCCTTCAACCCACAGTCTCCGGGCACTGCAAGGACCATGGGGACGGGAGCCAAGGGCGCAGCCAACTGAGGTCTCCACACCTCCTGAGGGGGCTGAATCCTAAATGTGAGTGTGGGGAGGGTGTCCCTTACCTGCAGAGCCACAAAATGCTAGGATTGCTGGTCAGACAGGAGCAGGCAGAGTCCTTGCTGTGACAGGGATGAGCTGGCACAGCAATGGCACAGCTCCCTGTCTGAGGAGCTGCAGGTCCAGGGCTCTCCACAGTCTCCTACTGGCACAACACACACACCTGGCGGCAGCAGCTCTCCCAGCCCCGTGGAAAGCCGGATTACCAAAGGAGAGGGTAATTAGCTGCTCAGCAAACCCTGCACACCCAACACTTCCAGCATGAGTGTGCACCAGAGCAGCATGCAGCCTCCTCGACCCCAGTCCGCTCCCTGTGCCACCTTCACCCTGCTGGGGCAGGCAGCTCCCGCACACCTAAACCCACATCCCATCCTCCAGGCTAAACCAAGCCACTCCATCCCAGTGGAGTTGATTATTCCTGGATGCGTAGCTCAGCTTTGCATCGGACACATGCACGGCTCCACCAGCATCCTCAGCACCTGCCTGCAGGCAGAGCACTTCCCAAAATAAGGCGTGGGGCTGTAAAAGCCCCTCTCCCACACACCCCTGCCAACCCCAACTCGTGCAACACTAATATCCAACCAGGTTGGCTGCTCTGCAAAGAGATGGGGATTGCAAGAGAATGGCACAGCCATCCCTGAGCACACCCCGTGGTCTCCCACTTGCAGCCCCAGGATGACCTTCCATGGGCACCCACTTGCTTTCCCTTTAACTTCCCTCCAGCACTGCCAGGAGCAGCTGCCAGCCATGACCTGGGGCAGTGTGGGGACACACAGACCGAGTGACCCGAGAGCCAGGTCACCTCACACATAAACTCTCCTCCTTTCCTCCTCCACCTACTAAAACCTCGTTTTAAAGACAACCCTGCGCAACGAGGAAGAGCCAGACAAAGAGCTGGATGGCCGTGGATCCCCTTATCATCAGGAGGAGCAGGAAAAATCAGTCCGTTCACTTCTGATAAGCTATTTGGTGACAGCAGCTCTGCAGGTGAGTCACCCTCCAGTGGCAGATGCTCAGGAGATTACTGCAGGTGATGGTGCTGCTGATAGACCGGTGTTATATTACAATACAGACTATAATTCCTGTTTCACAACTCCCCTTGTGGGTTTTAAGGAGTGCTGGGGCGGTCCTGCCCCAGAGTGAGAACAGCACGGGCACAGAGCACAGGCACAGGGGTGCGGGAGCATCGCTGGCCCCGGCTCCTGGGCATCGGGGCACCTGCAGCCTGCCCGTGCCCCTCACTGGAGGATATTCTGTGATTCTGGGATATTTGCTGGGTTTCTGCAGGCAGAAGGACCACGTTGGAGCTGGATGAACATGGTGAGTCACTGACAGCTCTGCCCCCTGCCCCCAGCTCCTCGCACACTCTGTGTCCCGCTGCTCTTGCAGCCCAGCACTGCCAGGAGCGATTCACTGGTGATGGGGCAGCCCAGGCTCCAAGAGCTGCTACTCCCTGGCCCTGGTGGCATCCAGGCAGCATTTTACCTCTGAACACCCCACCCTGCCTGGTGGATATGGCACCTGGGTACCCCCCTGAGCTCTCACTCCCATGTTTCTCTGGCTTGCCTCGGCCCTCTCCCAGCTCAGGAAGCAGACATGCAAGGCAGTATGTCTTGCAGTCTGCATGCCAAGGGGAATGTGCCCTTCTGGAGTGTCTTATCCCCTCTGAGAAGTGGCTGGTTCTTGGGCACCACCTGGGTGAGAGCCAAGCCCCCCCTTTCTGCAGTGCCGCTCCCACTGTGGGACCTGCTGGTCCCTGTGCCCAGCACAGGGGACACACTTGGCTGCCTGCAGTGCCCTTTGCCAGCAAAGCCATGGCCACCAAACCCCAGCCTGGCATGCAGTTCCTCCCTACGAGGCAAAGACTTCCCTAAGAGGGCAGACAGCTATGACCCAGCTCGCTGGGCACCTCCACCGGCGACACACCAGGACAACATCCCCTCCAGGGTGGGGAACTCGCCCCCTGCATGGCAGCAACAGCTACACACACCTATGGGTTAAATCCCCGCAGCCAAGGAGTCAGCCTTGGAATTCCATCACCCTGGGAAACTTGGTTTTGTGAGGGAACATCCCATCCCACCTGCTCGTGAGAGAGGGAAGAGCACAGCTCAGCACACCCTGCAGCCCCCCTATCACGGAGGGCAGATGGCGAGGGACCAGCTGCACCCCTGGCCCACCCAGATGGAGTGGGTGAAGAGGTTCATCAGAACTCCAGAGCTGCTGGGCTGGTGTTTGCTGGAGCACACAATGGGCACAGTGACTTGAAGTGCTTTGAGAGAACACAGCAAGGGAGCTCAATTAGTTACGGTAGCCTTGGGTTCTCCAGGAAATCATGTGCCTCCACTCCATGCAGGAGGGGTCACAGCTCTTGCCAAGCTTTGGATTTAACCAGTGCAGCTCTTGCTCATAGTGTGGGTTTGAGGAGTCATAGAGAGGCAGCCCTGGGCAGCTTCAAGGTGTGAATCCCTTTGAAACAGAGGAGGTTTGTTGACCGAAGAAAATGCCAAAAAAAAAAAAAAAAGAAAAGAAAAAAGAAATCTATAATCTCTTATCCCACCTGCATCTGCTCCAGACGTGCACGGGAATCTCAGAGAAGAGCCTGATACCAGATGACGTGATGGGAACAAGTATGGGCAGCCTGGGGACAGGCAGGGGCAGCATTGCAGGGGAGCAGTGCCCCTCAGCTGTGGAGGCTGGAGGATCCATCACGGCCTGGGACCGTTCCCAGAGGGAACCGTTAGCTTCGCATTATCCAGGTCATGCCCAGCCCTGGCCCACGGTGACACAAGAGGTCAGCATGAGGAAGGACCAGCCCCACATGCCCTGGGCTGGCTGCACTGGAGGGTGTATGTGCAGCATTACAGAACTCCCAGGGCTCCTGCAGGCACCAGGTGCTGCAGAGAAGCAGTTTTGGAAGGGCAGGAGGGATGGGAGTGCAGGACACAGCTTCCCCTTCCCACCTTGTCCTCCTGCTCCCAGAAGCTCTCCAGCTCCCTGCCACCAGGAGACAGGCTCTGCTCCTTGTGGGAGCTGATCTGAGCCCATCACGGTGTGGGGAATTTGGCACAACCTGCCCACACCCAGCACGGGTGCCAGCTGAGCTTGGCTGTTTGGGGAAAAGCCGCTGGCATTTCCTCAAAGGAGCCAGACACTGACATGCTGGGGCACAGCCACATGCCCACAGCACCAGGTGGGATCCTCACCTTCAAAAGGCACTTCTTGTTCCCAAAACCGGCAGCCCAAGCCACGGAGCAGGGACGTGATGAGGAGGAAACATGTTCTGGCCCAGCAAGGGGCAGTGACCCAAGCAAGCAGTACATTACCCGAGCTGCCTTTGTGTGTTAACCCAGGAAGAATGGCTTGGCACTTGCCTGTAAAATCCTGCAGGTAGATTGTGTGTGCATGGCTAAACGTGCCCTGGTACAGTGACCCAGGGAGGGAGGGCTTTCCTCTCCTCTAACCTGCCTTGGGCTGGAGGACAGCCCCTTACCCACGTGCCCAGTCCCACTTCACTGCCCTTCTGAGTTCTCTGCTCTCATTTAAGTTGACAAACACTATCATCTCCAGCCCTGTGCTGCTTCTGAGGTCCAGAGGTTGGAGCAAAGGCTTCCAACCCTCCTGGATCGTGCTCCTGGGTCTGTGGGTTTAATCTTCCTTACCTCTGTTCATGCAAAGACCTTGTCTTACCTGTCGTGGCAAAGTCCAGAAGCACCAGCAAAGGAAAAGAGTTCACTGGGGCTGGCCAGGCATGGAAGGGACCAGTCTCAGCAGAGCAGGAACACCCTTCCAATCCGCTGCTGTTCAATGGCACAGCACAAACACAGCTGCAAAAACAGGGCAACAGGCTCATACAGTGCCCACCTGAACACCCCCAAAGGGGCTCTGGGCTTTGCTGAGCACCAGCTCACTCACCAAGAACAGGGTCACTGCCTGCCGGGTGCAGCTCGCAGGACCTTCTTAGGAGAAGCTGTTACAGGAGGATAACTTTGAGGAGATCAAGCGGATCAATGCCTGATTCATCACCGCTCCAGCCCTGGCTGCTGCCGGGCTGTGTTTACAAGGTGTCCTAGCAGCGGCACAGCCTGCGCTCCCTCCCTCCCTGCCCTGGGAGCAGTGGCTCCCCTGGGCTGGTTCCTCCAGCTCTCTGGTAGCCTGTCTGGGGAGCACTCGGGCTGTGCCTCCTGGTGTCTGACCCTACTGGAGATATAACCCCTGTCGTGACATGCCTGCTTGCCACAGCCCTGCAGGCGTGTGTATTTTGACTCAGGGTTCCTTGGCAGATCAGAAAGTGCCTCTTTCGTAACATCTATGACTTTTTAAGCCTCTGGTGTGTTAATGACAGTAACTCTATAACATTAGCAGCCACTTACTGGAATTGCACAGGTGGTTTCTTCCGGAACAACACAACAGGTGACCCTGGGTGACAGCAGAGCCAAGTGTTGTCACACCAGGACACGCCACCCCCATCCCCAGCAGCTCTAAAGCTGGATGGAGGTTGGGGCAGTTTCCCTGCTCATCCCTGCTGCCTTCTCTGGGGTGGCTGGTCATGTTAGCTGTGAGCTCAGCATGGGCCCAGCTCCCCATGATGCTACAGACCCCTCCAGCTGCGCCTTGGCTGCAGTTTCACCTCGGTAACTGGTTGTCCCCTCTGGTTTGCAGGACTCAGCCTCGGAGCGGCTGAATGGCAGAGGTAACACCTGTAGGGGCTGGGGGTGAGGGTGCCAGGCTGAGCCTGGCCATGCAGGGCCACGCTCCTCTGTGTTGCAGGTCCCAGCATGAGACACAAATCCTCGAGGACGTTGGAGTCCTTCAAGCGGGTCGGCATCCTCATCCTGGCCGTGGTGCTCGCCCTCGCCTGCCTGGTTGCCATCGGGTTCCTGGGTACAGCTCCCAACCTTCTCTCCCCCTCCTTTTGCATGGCCACGGCTCAGCAAACACGGCTCTGGACCCAGCTCCTTGCTGAGCCCACCCAGCAGCCAGAGCTCGGTGCTGAGCCCCCCTTTCGCTCTAGTCAAGGTTTACCTGGACCACCACTACTTGTTCTGCAAACAGCCCCTGAAGCTGGTGTCGCTGCAGAGGGTGTGTGACGGGGAGGTGGACTGTCTGCAGGGCGAGGACGAGGCCAACTGTCCCCAGTGGGTCCCTGAGGGGCCCCCAGCTGGGGGTGAGTGCAGGACACCCCACAAGGGCGCTGGAGGGGCTGTGCTACTCTGGCCACCCCCTGCCTGCCAAAGCCACCCGTGCTGAAGCTGACTTTGTGTCTGCCTCCAGCCCGCGTTTCCAAAGACAGATCCATCCTGCAGGTGCTCAACAGGTACACTGGAGCCTGGTCCTGTGTCTGCCACGACCACTTCGACCTGGTGCTGGCCAAGGCAGCCTGTGAGCAGATGGGCTACAGGAGGTACACGGCTGCTTTCCCTGTGTCTCACTCCACTGCTTTATCTGTGCCTCTCCCATAAAAGCTCTTTTGGAGTGGGGTTCTGATTACCTATAGAGCACTCAGCGCCCTGTATTAATGGTTTCAGTCCATCCCCATCACACAGGAGCTGGCTTGGAGCCCTGGCAGCCTCCCATGTAAGCAGAGTGCTGTGCCCAGTGTGCCCTGCTCTGTTCCCAACCCACGGGCACCCTGCCCTGCTCCCACCTCCCTGTAGCACTGCCCTCACCAGAACAGCCCAGGTTCTCCTGCCAACATAACTCGTCTGGGCAGGGGTGGGCACAGGGGCCCTGTATAACCTGGGACAGCAGCTCTTGGCTGGGGCTGTGGATGCTGCACAGCTGGGCTGGATCCCTGCAGCTCCCAGGAAGCTCCATGTCATCCACCTGTGTCCCCCTTGTACCCTGCCCTGACCTAGCAGCAAGTTTGGGGTGTTGCAGTCAACTACAGATGGTTAAACCTGAAATTTGGGGGAAACTGCTTGGTATCACCCCTGGATTAAGGGAGATGTTAAGTTAGGGGTACACTGGGAAGAAGATGTGTTCTGGTGTTTGATCCCTTCTAGGTGCATAGACTAAGCCCAAGATGGTGTTTTCCAGCTGCAAAAAGTCAGGGATTGAAGCTTGGAGCACAGGTCCCAAATGTCCCTCAGAGCCACCTGCCCACCCCTCTGCATAGCAGGAGCACTCTCCCTTCATTTGCTTCTGTCCTTGGTCCTGGCTCAGTGGACAGTCCCTCCCATCTCGCCACTGGTCTTTTAGGGATGTGGCACTTCCCCCTTTGACATCCATGTGTCTTTGTCCCAAGGACCCCCTTTTCCCCATGGGATTCAGGCTCCCAAGGTGCTCAGGCACCAGTGCCTGTCCTCTCCCATACCTGTGCCCCACTGGTGGCACACCTGGATGCGTTTGCTGACCCGTGTCCCCTGTGTCTTTCAGCACCCCCACCTTCCAAGGGGTGGAGGTGGGCGCAGGGCAGCCCCTGCCTCCCCGTGAGGTCGTCCTGAACAACGGGAGCCTCCAGGTGCTGGAGCCAGGCAGGTGAGTGGGGACCATGTGGGAAGTGGCTGCTGAGCCCCAAGTGGGAGCCCACAGTGCCTGTCAGCAGATCCAGACTCTGTCCTCCCCCCAGTCCAGCCCTTTTCCTCTCTCTTCCAGGAAATGCCTCTCTGGGTTGGTTGTTTCACTCTTGTGTTCCAGTAAGTACCATGATGCTGGTTGCACTTTGTGGGTACCTCATGCTGGTCCAGGTGCTCGTTCCTGGCATGGCCCCATGGGCTGTGCTGTGGCTGAGAGAACTTGGTTCCATCCCCAGCCCTCCCCCTTCCCACTCCCTGCAGTGTTTGCATGAGGAAAGTTGGATTTAATTACTGCTAACCTCGTTAAGCCGGTACAAACCTCCCAGAAACAAAATACCTAAGGGAGGCTTACCCAGCTTGGCTGGATGGGTTTCCTTTTGTTGATGAATTACCTTGATTAAACCAAACCTCTTAGTGGGCTTGAGCAGGCAGGGGATGGCTGGACTCCTTCCAGCAAGCGTGGGAACAATGGGTGACAGTGGTGTGGGGGTGAGGCACCACAGCCATGGTCCCCATCCCCACTGTCCCCGTCCCTCCTAATGTGTCTCTTTGCCCTGCCACATCTGCAGACTGCGGGCAGAGCATCAGGACACCGCGTGTGCTGGGTGGGAGCCCGGCTGCCATCGAGACCTGGCCCTGGCAGGTCAGTTTGCAGTACAGGAAGGAGCACATCTGTGGGGGCAGCATCATCGACCCCGGCTGGGTCCTGACGGCCGCGCACTGCTTCAAGTGAGTTGGCACCTCCGTGGCGTGCCAGGGCTGGGGCAGCTCCTCCAGGCTGAGTCCCGCCGGGTTTAATCCACATGTTGATTAAATGTCGTGTAATTAACACATCTGTGCCCCTCGGTCCAATGCAGCTGACTGATGCTGAGCAGGGCAGCATGCAGGCAGCACCTCTGCTGCCTGTCCCCGTGGAGGGACAAGCAGGGAGCAGTGACAAGAGCTGTCTGTGCACAGGAACAACCCCATCATCCAGAGCTGGCGCGTAAAGGCTGGCTCTGACCTCCTCTCCAGCACCGCCACCTTCGCCGTGGAGAAGGTCTTCCTGGCCGAGGTGACACCCGCATCCCCCAAGGACAACGACATCGCCCTGGTGAAGCTGCGCTCTCCCCTGCACGTCTCAGGTGAGCCGTGGCACATCCTTCCTTGGGGCAGGAGGCCTGAGTGTCCTCTGGTGGCACCGAGAAGTGGGCTGGGAGAGCGATGCCCAGCATGGCACCGAGCAGGGAGGGCCACGTGAGAGCAGTGCCCTGCAAGAGCACACAGCAGGGAGTGGGGTGCCTGGCCCCTTCTCTGTGAGCCCTGCCTCGACATCTCCCTTCCAGACAGCACCAAGCCCATCTGCCTGCCCTACTTCGACGAGGAGCTGGTGCCAGGCACACCCCTGTGGGTGATAGGCTGGGGCTACATGGAGGAGCACGGTGAGCTGGATGGCGTGGGGGTGATGGGGGTGAGGGCAGAGTCCCTCAGCACTGCTCACAGGAGGAGAGGGCTGGTGGGCTCCCTCCTCGCCCAGGGTCCCTCTGAGCAGCCCCGTGTCCTGCAGGGAAGCTGTCGGAGCGCCTGCAGCAGGCGGAGGTGGAGCTCATAGACAAGCAGAGCTGCAACCTGGCTGCCTACCACGGGGAGGTCACCGAGAGGATGCTGTGTGCTGGCCTGCCCCAGGGCGGGGTGGACACCTGCCAGGTGAGGGGACGTGGGCTGGAAAGAGGGGTGGGTGGGTCTGCACCCATCCATGACACAGCCCCTTTGAGGGGAATGCTGTCATGGGAAATGGGGGCTGGGGGCTGAGGGGCTCCTGAGCCCCCCTCAGAGGGTCTGTCCTTCGCAGGGGGACAGCGGTGGGCCCCTCCTGTACTCAGGCAGGCACTGGCAGGTGGTGGGCATCGTCAGCTGGGGCCAGGGCTGTGGGACCCCCAGCACGCCCGGCGTCTACACCAGCGTCCGTGCCTACCTCGACTGGATCTACACCATCCGCAGGGTCAGTCCCTCCTGCCCTACGCACAGGTTTTGGGGGGCGGTGGGGGAGAGGCAGCCCCCTTCAGCTGAGCTGTGCCCTTAAGGACACAGCTATTTTCCTCTTGGTTTTGGTTGCCCTTCCAAAACTTTGAATTTCTTCTCTCCCTCTCTCCCCTTGCAGTCGGAGCTCTGAGACCTGCCGGAACAGGTCACTCCTCTCCCCAGACCTCCCTCCCCATTCCTACACCCTTGGCTGTCTCAGCTCTGGCAGCAGCTGGGACATGGATTTCCAGCCACGGAAGCTGGAGCTGAGCCTCCCAAGCCTTCACTGTCAGCTGTGATTTAGGGCACCAGAGCCCAGCCAAGGAGGCAAAGGGTGGCTCAGAGTGATGGCCACCGACACCATGAAGGAATCTGACCGGCTCAAGCTCCTTTCCAGAGAAAGATTAATTTATTGCCCTGTGCTGACCCCGCTGTGACAGGATGGCTCCTGGGGGGCGAAGCTGCTGTCAGCTCACTCCTGTTATACAGAGAGAAATGATGGTTGTGCTGTAGAGTATCCCCATATTCCCATTAAAGGAAAGGATTTGTTTTTTCATGCAGCCTCCAAAGGCTTTGTCCCGCTTGCTCTCAAGGGCTATGTTTACCCAATCCCCTCGCTGACCAAAACAGACACCCACAGCAACACAAACCACAGCGAGTTTCTCTAGTAAACATAAACTTTATTTCATTCAAGGCAAAGCTAACTAAACCTCTACAGTGCAAAAATGTGCTGTAAGTCATCACGCAGCCTGTCGCGCACACATCCTGTGTTTACACGCAGGTATCTCCCACACAGGTTTATATATGCTTGTACACAAACGTGTCTGTGGCAGCACAGCCCCCAGGTGTGCCCTGGAAAGCCTCTGCAGACCCCCAAAACCCCCAAGTGGCAGCAGGGACCCTGCCAGTGCTGGCACAAGCCCCCAAGGGCAGCCTGCTACTCTGGGGCCCCCGCTCTGTGTGCAGCACCCATGTGCATATAGAGTTACATTCCAAAAAACTGCTTATGTGGACTTTTTCCATCAAGCCAGAGGAGTAATCCATGCATAGTGCAGCATTGCATATCCGGCGGGAAGTGGAACTGCCTCCGTACGCCGGCTAAAAAAGGCCAACAGGTTAGGACAGCTAAAAATAGTTCTTTAAAAAACTCCCTCCCTCCTCTCACTGTCCTCTCCCATGGGAGGGCTCCTCCAAGGACGGGTCGGGGGTTCTCTCAGGGTGACTGGGAGGTCTCACGCCTCATCCCGAGTGCTCACACGTGGCGCTGGCATGTCACAACAGCAGGCATCAGAGTGCCTCCTGCCCCGGGACCTTGGCAAAGCTGTGCGGGGCACCTCACACCTCCTGTGAGGTAGCTCAGACTCACTGACCCCACTTTACAGCTGGGGAAACGGAAGCACGGAGAAGTGATGTGCCTGAGAGTCCCACAGACCCTCAGACAGTGGACCAGGATTCTGACTCCCACTTGTTTGTCTGACCAGCAGCCAAGGGAACCTGCCTGGGGCCAGGTGCCGGTACCTGTCCCGTGGCCCAGTACACGGCCCTGATCCAGTGAGTGCCACTGAGCCCAGCCTGGGGTGGTCAGCCTGCTGTGCACCTGTTAAGGCTCCAAGCTGCCTTCCATAACACCATCTCCAGAGAAGGCAGCACCCAGCCTTGTCTTGCTCGCCTTGCCCACCAAATCCTCACCTACCTCCCACTCCAGCACCTCTGTCCGGGCACGAGCCCCCACAGACAGGGAAGGCAGGGCTCAGCTGTGACTCCCAAATTAGAGTGGGGATGGGGAGCTGCCTGTCCTGCAGCTTCACTGTCAGACACCCACAAATAGGAGAAATAGGGAATAAATCACATTGCAAAGGACATTGTCAACCTCAGTTGTAGAATCAGCTCATTCAGCTCATTCACTTCGTGTCTCACATCCTTGGAAAGGGGGCTGGGTTGCCCGAGGCCACTCACAAAGACCCTCTGGCTTTCGGTGCCACCCCTCATCCCAGGATCTCAAAGCACTTCAGAAACATTAGCCACAGTAGCCTCACAACCACCCCGTGAGGTAGAGCAGTATTATTATCCCCATTTTACAGATGGGGAAACTGAGGCATGGAGACGCAGAGCAACTTGCCCAAGGTCGCCCAGTGGGCCAGTGGCACAGCCCTGGCCCGGCCCCCCTTGCCAGGGCTCGACTGTGCTCCCTCCCTGCATGGCAAACGGATGCCACAGTTTTCCTTCGGTGAAAGGGTAATGCAATCGGTTGCTTTCCCACTGGAGTCTAATATAAAAATATCCATGTAACGAGTTCAGCCTTGGCATCAGCATCAAAAGCATCACCACTCTGAGTGCTGAGCTTCAGGAAGAGGGGTGGAGGACAGCACAAACCCGGGGAGGGCTCCCAGGGCGGCTGCCTGGGGAGAAGCCCCTGCTGCCCCCGGGGATGGCCCTTCACAGGGGCAAAGCTAGTGTGAAGTGTGACATTTCAGCCCATCGCGGGCCAGGGGTGACCCCAGGACATGGCCAGGCCCAGGTCCTGGTCCCCCCAGCCCTGCTGTGGGAGGAACTGAGGCACAGCAAGGGGCCTCTCACTGATTTCGTTCTCGAACGCTTAACAGGGGGACTGAAGCCAAGCCCCATCACAACAGCCCTGTTTCCTCCCATCCTGTGCCAGACCCACGGGAGATGCAGCAACGGCAGGAGACTCTATCTCTAATGGCCAGCTCTGTGCATCCTTGCTCTGCTCCAGAAGCCCTCTGGATGAAGCAGGCAGCTCCCAACCATGCCAGCAAACCACCCCACGCTCCTCGCAGCCTCCACCCCCAGGAACACCGGGACCCCTGGTCGCCCACAACCCAGCACCCCCAAGCACAGCACCCACCCTGCTGCAGACCAGGGCATCCCCAGCCCCCGGACCCTTCCCTGCCTGCCCGGCACCCTCTTGCCTTCGCTCAGAGCGGAGCAGACGGCTCCCTCTGCCCCAGCAGCCTCCCAGTCCGAGTGCGCGAGAAGCTCCCAGTCCCCGTGGCAGCCGAAGCCTTCTCCGAGAAGCAGTGCAGGTTGCAGGCACGTGTGTAATAGAAACATGTCTCAAGCGTTGGCAGTTCGGAAAGAAAACAAAAGGGAAAGGCTCGTCCCCTGCCCAGGCTCCCGGTTGATGGGCAGGCTGGGCGCAGGGCGCTGCCACTTCATGCCTTTGGTGGTGCTTTTTGTTCCGCCTTGGAGCCGGCCAGGCCGTTCTCGGTGTTGTCGTTCCCTGACGAGCTCACCAGACATTCCTTCCTGCGGGAGAGCACATGGCCAGCTGACAGCCCCCGGCCCCTCCTGACCCCTCTCGCCACGCAGCCCTGCCCACGGCAGCACCCCCACACTCACTTCCCATCCTGGGTCTTCTTGATGATGAACAGGACAACCCTCTTGATGAGCATGAAGAGGATGAGGAGGCCAATGAGCCCCCCTACGACGCCCACGATGATGAGCGTCACAGTGTTGTCTGTCTCCACCACTGCGGGAGAGAAGGTGCTGAGGGGGCTCAGGAGGGGAGCAGGATGCTCCCAGCTGCACATCCCACCCCAAAAAGCAGCTATCCCTTCCACCACGAGCCTTGCCCTTCAGGTATGCCAACCACCGCCTGGACACCCTACGCACCACCACAATGGTGAGCCAAGAGGGAAGCCAGCATGGGTTGGCATCTCCACCACCCCAGTTCCACTCAGGGGAGCCCTGGCCAGCACTCACTCTTGTGGACCACAGTGAGGATGATGGTGGCATTGTGCTGCGCGTTCCTCTCCTTGGGGTTCTTGACGTGGCAGGTGTATTTCCCAGCATCGCTGAACTCCACGTTGTTCAGGACGATGGAGATGTTGTTGTCCTTCTTGGTGGTCGAGCCGACGAAGTTGACTCGCGGGTTGCGCGTCACGAGGGTGGGCTCCGTGGCCTTGTTCTTTATCTTGCCGTGGTAAATCTGCAGGGGTGCAGGGTGTGGGGTCAGCTGGGCTCCCGGCATTCCCACACGAGAGGAAGGCTGGAGTTCTCCTGACGGTGCCCTGCCTCAGGTCTGCACACACAGACACACAGTCCCAGTACACCCTGTTAGAGCAGGAATGGCCATGGAGGAGGACCTGATGCACATCCCAATGGGAAGCAGCAGATTAATCTGATTAATCTGACCTGCCCTGCAGCAACAGTACAGACCAGGTAAAACATGGGAGAAACACTGGCAGAGAGAGCCCTTTTGTTGGCCAGAACTGCTCCAAACCAGCCCTCCTGCTAAGGAGTTGAGGAGTGGAGTATTCCCAGCAGGAATCTATACAGGAGCTTTAGTATTACAGAGTAAGGGAAGGAGGAGGAAATTAACCCCATTTTGCCCAAACTGCAGACTTGCACCTGAACAGCCAATTTATGAAAATAAACGAGCCTGCGGGCAGCAGCAAAACTAGAACAGCTTTGTGCCAAAAGCACAGATGTGCCAGGGTATTTGAGTCACCCTGTTTGCACAGCCTTGTGCCACCCAGAGTCGGTGACACTCAAGAGAGATGGGCATCCTGCACAACTGTGAGAACTGCAGTGCTGGTCTGCACTGGGGAAGCACAAAAGGACTTGCCAGGAAAGCAGAGGCAAAGCCAGGAGAGCCACCCACCAGCTCTGTCGAGTTGAAATACCATGTGAAGACCAGGTCCTGGAAGCCTATGCAGGTGGTGAAGATGCAGGGTAGCAGGACATTGGAGTTATTCAGAGCCATTACAGTGTTGGTCTTCCCCACAGACACCTCCAAGGCAAAGGCGATGGCCAAGACATGCAAACCTGGCAGGGAAGAGGGGAGGAGAGAGTGAGGACACAGGTTTGTCACCCCTCGTCCCCTTTGGCATGGCAGGCTGCCGTGGCAGGAGCAAAAGTGCCTGTCCCCAGCACCAGTGAGTCTCAGTGAGAGGGGGGACCTGCTCCTGGAGGAACCGGGGCTGGTTGGCACCCACAGGGGCAGTGTGGGTTCAAAGGGAACCATAATATCACGACGAGTGAAGCTCACGAATGAAAGCCCTGATTTGCATGTTATTCACAGGCCTTCAGCTAAACCTTAAAGGCGGAGAAAAAAAGCCAAAGCGAAGCAGAGCTCTGTTCTTCAAGCAGGAGCTGGAGCAGTAATTAGTGTCGCTGTTCTGGCCGCCTGCCACCCGCCGTCCCTCTCGCAGCCGGTGCAGCTCCTCACAGCTCTGGGTGACCCTCCAGAGCAGCACCCTCACTCCTGGGAGCCAAGAGCCTCGAATCCCTCTGGAGCTGGCAGATGACCTTCAAACTGCAGAATGCAGCTCTCCTGCTCCTCGCCTCCCCATGAGGCAGGAGAAAGGCACCAAGGAGCAGGTACGAGCACGGCTGCAGCTGAAAGCTGCCGGGGTGCCATGGAGGGACTGGCATTGCAACCCTGCACACCAGGCAGTGTCCACACAGATCCCTTTCGGGGGCACAGGGACGCTTTGCTCCCGGCCAGAACAGCAGCCCCTCTCCCCATCCCCACTGTACCATGACCCCGTCCCGTTTGTATGATGTGGCACGGCCAAGATGTGACACACCCCAGCAAAGCATTGTCCTCTCCTCTCCTAGACCTCATCCACCCCTGCAGAGCTTTCCCTGGGTGCTCTGACACTAAAAGCAGGGGACACAGCTCTTCCCACAGTTATGAACCGATACCCAGCTCCTCCAACACCTTAACTCGGACACACCGCCCTCAGGCTCAGATTCGCATCTCTCTGCAGCCGCCTCAGCTGCTGATTTATTCTCCCACACATGCCGGTGCTAACAACTCCCCAGGCACGTCGAAGCCGGAGCCAAGCCCGAGAGCCCTGCATCCTGGGCTCCGGGCCCTGCTGCAGTGCTGCATTGCAAGCACTGCAGGGAAGGAGTTATTTAACTTTACACAGAGGCACTCTTTGTTTTGCTCGAGAGGCCATAGCTAATAAAAGGGAGTGGTTCCCCACCAGATGGAATCTCTAGCAGCTGCCAGGCTCCAAGATCAGTCCTAGGCTACAGAGGGAAGGCTACTTCACAGGCAGGAGTGTCCCAGGGGAATCCTGCTGCTACCTGGAGTAGGAGCTGGCAGAGGGATGCCTGGCTCTGCAGGTATGTCTGAGCAGGCAGGGTGCTGCAAGCGGACACTTACTTACAGGAAAGATGATTCCTTGCAGCTTGTAACACTTTTAATCCTGTCTGCCACTGTTAGAACATAATCTGAATTAAATGTGTGGGGTAAATCGAAGCTGACCTTGTTCCTTTCACGCTGTGGTCTCCAGGAAGACAAAATTGATATGTTACCACTAAATAAAGCACAGCGGAAAACACGCTGGGAGATCGCTGACTGAACCTGCCACACACCAGCTGTCAGCGTTACTTTTCCATATGCCCAAAGCTGCTGCACTTTTGCACCACCAGAACCCCAACATTCAGTACACAGGGCCACCCCCAGCGGGGGCTCCAGGCTCCCTCCATGCCTGCAGGCACCAGCATTCCCTAAGAGACAGCCAAAGGGAAGCGGGGAGCAGCCACTCCTGCTGCTGCCAGAGCCCTGGCTGCCTGCTCTTTTGCTCAGTCCCCTCGTGAGGGGTGCCAGGGCTACTGAGCAGTGTGCTCACCCAAGACCACCATCTGTGGGAAAGCTGCTCTGTAAAAACTTTCACTGCCCAGAACAGCCAGCGTGATCTCCTGGCACAGCAGCAAGCCATGCCTGGCAGGCTGGCCGGGCTCCTCTCCAGCAGGGTTCAAGGGAAGAGCTCCCAGGATGGCTGGAGCCCAGGTACGATGTGCTCAGGGACAGGACACATGGCCCTCATGCTTCTTGTGGGCACCAATGGAAGAGGCTGTGCCCCATCTCCCTGGTGCAGCCAGGAGCCCACTGCCACTCCCTGGCGAGCAGGGCGTTCCCGAAATGCACACACACACAGACCTGCCCAGCATCCCTCTTCCCATCTCCCTCTCCAGCTCCCAGCCCACCTGAGTGACCTGTGGGATGAGGTTCACGCCTCCACGCCCTGGACCCCAGGCCCCGAGTGGTCTCCAGCATCTCCAGGTCTCTCCTACCACCCCACTGCCAGCCCCATGCTGAAAGCAGCTTGCACTGCACCTGACTGAGGAGACACCTTCAGCCAGATGCCGGCACCCAAATCCTTCAGGGAGTCAGGTACTTTCATGCCTTTTTGCGTCTCCAGCTCCCTTAATCTTAAGAACTATGCCCTCTAAAACACCTCCCAAGGGAGTTTCCCGGCAGCAAGCGTTGCACATCCAGCCCTCGGTTCCAGGCTGACACGAGGATGACCCACGGGAGCAGGAGTGCAGCGGGTGCGTGAGGCTGATGCAGGTGGCTGGAGCCAGCCCTAGGTGAGCAGTGGGGAGGGGACGGCTGCGAGCACCTCCCTGCACCCTGTGGCGGGGGAATCTCGGGCATCCCCGGGCACAGGGCCGGGCATCATGCTCCAAGCAGCGGCCCCTGCAGCGCGGGGTCCGTCCCCGCGCCGGGGACAAGCGCATGCGAATGGTCGTTGTACAAAATGAACTGTAAGACAATGACCTGTCGGCGGGCGTGCTGGCGCTGAAGCAGTGCATGGCCTCCCCACGGCCATCCCCCGGTCACGGGCGGGCGGGCAGCGCGGTCCCCGCTCGGCGGGCAGCGCAGGAGCGGGGCAAAGCGGGGTGCGGAGCCGCAGTGCTCGCAGGAGAAGCGCCGGCCACGGGAGNCGGAGCGGAGCGGTCCCTGCTGCCCGCAGCGCCCGGCTCTGGTCGCCCCCGCCGGGCGGGGCCGCGCCGGGCGGGGCTGCGCTGAGCATTCCTCCGCCCTCCTCCGCATCCCCCCGCGCATCCCCCCGGGCTCCACCGCCCCGCGCATCCGCCCGCCAGCCCGGGGGAATCGGGGAGCGCTCCCTGGAGCAGCGCAGGGACGGTCTACCCCGCGCTCGGCACTGATGAAGCCGCGCCCCGAAAGCTGGGGTTAGGTTTGGGCCCCTCGCAAGAAGGACACTGTGGTGCTGGAGAGCGTCCAAAGAAGGGTCTGCGGCACAATTGTGAGGAGGAGCGGCTGAGGGAGCTAGGGGTGCTCAGGCTGGAGAAAAGGAGGCTCAAGGGGGACCTTCTCGCTCTCTGTAACTCCCTGACAGGAGGGTGGAGCCAGGTGAGGGTCGGGCTCTGCACCCAGGAAACAAGGATGAGAGGAAATGGCTTCAAGTTGCTCTAGGGGAGGTTTGGGTTGGATATTAGAGAAAATTTCTTCACATGGTTGTCCAGCACTAGCTCAGACTGCCCAGGACAGTGTTGGAGTCACCACTCCTGCAAGAGTTCAAAAAACATGTGGATGTTGCACTTGGGGACATGGTTTTAGTGGTGGCCTTGGCAGTGCTGGGTTGACAGTTGGATGCAATGATCTTAGAGGGTTTTTTCAACCTTAACAATTCCATGAAGGTCCGGGAATGCTGGGCTGGTGCTGCCCTGGGCTACCTTTGGAAAGGGCCAAAGTGCCACTAAGGCTGGTGGCTTCCCTGCTGCTGCCAGGAGGACAAGANCGCCGGAGAGCGGGGGGGAGGGGGGCAGGATGCGGGCGGTGCCCGGGGCGCGGAGCGGGTCCCCGCAGCCCCCCGCGCCCCTTACCCAGGAGCGCGGCCAGCAGNAGCCAGGTGAGGGTCGGGCTCTGCACCCAGGAAACAAGGATGAGAGGAAATGGCTTCAAGTTGCTCTAGGGGAGGTTTGGGTTGGATATTAGAGAAAATTTCTTCACATGGTTGTCCAGCACTAGCTCAGACTGCCCAGGACAGTGTTGGAGTCACCACTCCTGCAAGAGTTCAAAAAACATGTGGATGTTGCACTTGGGGACATGGTTTTAGTGGTGGCCTTGGCAGTGCTGGGTTGACAGTTGGATGCAATGATCTTAGAGGGTTTTTTCAACCTTAACAATTCCATGAAGGTCCGGGAATGCTGGGCTGGTGCTGCCCTGGGCTACCTTTGGAAAGGGCCAAAGTGCCACTAAGGCTGGTGGCTTCCCTGCTGCTGCCAGGAGGACAAGAAAACGTGACAGCCTCAGCTGTCACTTAGGGCATCTCAGCAGAGTGACACCACACGTGTCTCTGCCCTCCATCCCCAAGGGACTTCCCAGCCCCAAGGCAGACAGAACACACAGGTGGGGATGCAGATCCAGACACCAGTGGACAGAGGGACTCCCCCGGCCCCAAAGAGAACTTACTGTTCTCACCATGAGTTTGTTCCAGAACAATTGGCTGCACATAAGTTCATGTCTCAGCAACCTTTTCCTTGCAGCCACATGTCAAGCCAAAG
This sequence comes from Sclerurus mexicanus, assembly GCA_013396755.1. Classification (NCBI taxonomy): domain Eukaryota; kingdom Metazoa; phylum Chordata; class Aves; order Passeriformes; family Furnariidae; genus Sclerurus; species Sclerurus mexicanus. The sequence goes on along the minus strand of VWZF01004008.1, from coordinate 1,358,781 downwards.
GAATGCTGAAGCGCAGAGGCATTTTGGTGGAAGACAAGACTGTGATTGAAACTGGATTGTATTAACAGCAAATGAATCAGCAAGAGCATTGCCTTGTGCAATGGGTCCTGGCAATTTAGAATGAGAGCGAATATGTCCCATGAATATTGCCTGATTTCAGTTGTTAAGCTCAAGTTGTACTTCTATCAAAAGCTCAAACAGCTGCTTTTTTATCTCTTTAACAAGGCGGAGAGGGAGTCTCGGAACTGGCTGTACTACATACTCAGGGTCATGGATTATGTTGAGAGGAGTGTGAGGAAACTTGCACAGTCCACAAGGAACTGCAAAAAGTTCAACAACTTGTGTGGAACCAGAAATAACATTGAGACTGACACTCATTATTGTCAAAGCACACAACAGCAGCTTTGCCTGTGCGTCCAGAACCATCAACAAGGTGCTAGAATGGTTTTCATCAGTGTATGCCAGTCCCATGGCACCACAGAGCAGGAACTTGCCATCATTTCTACTAACCCTAAAGTACAGGAACTTTGAATGCCATTTTCCATAACTGATTTTTTCCAATTCTTTAAAAACAGCATATGGAATGTTCTCGTGCCTAACTTTTTGTTGTCCTTGAGAATTAGTATAATAAAAAACTGAGAATGCAAAAAAAAAATCCCCTTTTTCCATGTTTTTTTCCAAACATTGTTGCATAGCTGTTTTTGCCAATTTTGGTCGAACAGAGGTCAAGATATTAAATTCTTGTTCGCATTCCAGGACCGGGGGAGGAATTGGCTCAGTTTTGGGGTCACTGAAAGAAAGGATTCATTTCTGTGAAAGGAATTAAAGGGGAACACAAATGGGGTTGTTTTTCTGGAGTGATTGCACCAGGACCATATGGATCATCTGGTTCTCTATTCCCCAGACTATTAAATTCACAATTATCAGAAGCAGTAACTATTTCTCATTATTCAGCAGTCCACACTGTAAACTAAGCAGCAGACAAAACTAGGTGTAAAAGAGATTTCCAATCAGCTGGACTCATAACATATGATTCTCCAATAGCTGATATCAAACCCATTGTATATAATGATTTCAGTCCATAATCATTCATTGACTTATGTAATTTTTTAACAACTTCTTAAGGAAGATGATCACCCTGCCTGTGTGTCCAGGGTGCTATGACCTGTCACTTTCAGGGCATCCTCTTCCCCTCTCCAGCCCCCTTTGCAGCTCACTCTCCTGTCCACCTGGCCAGCAGCATGAAGTAGGAAGGGAGAAAGCAGGAACCTTTGCAGGGCACAGGGACGTCCCAGGGGAGCCTGAGAGGATGCCAGCAGTGCCTGTAGGTTGAGGCATTAGGGCTGCAGAGCTGGCAACAGAGACAGGAAAAGTACAGGCGGAGCGGTCTGGGCAGCGCTGGCAGCCGGCGCTGCGGGAGCGGCGTGCACGGTACTGCTGATGCAGCAGAAGGTGCCTTGGCAGGCGGCTGTGATGGATACACAGAGGTGATGGATACACAGAGGTGAGTGGAGCTGCAGGCACCGGTGACCAGGCAGGCACTGTGCCAAGGCAGGAGGAGGAGCACTGTGTTTGGTAGAGCATCACTAATTGTGAGAGGGGAGGCAGAGAGGTCCGAGGGGGTGGAGGGATGTCTGTAATCCCTGCAAATGATGCCTGTCACCTCCCTGCATGATGGCTGCTGGGGCCAGAGTGACAGGTGAAGGTGAGTCTGAGGCTGGAATCTTCAGCATTCAGTGAGCACGACCATGGAGAGCTGCACCAGTGGGGACCTGGAACAGTAGCACCCTTACCGTGGTGCATGGAAAGGCCATTAGGTGTGGAGAACCCCCTTCTTCGATACTCAGGTGTCTGCCAAGTTTGCTTCCAAAACGATGGGTCAAGCTGGAATGCGTTTGGTGAAGCTGTCATGTAGGAATCCCTCCAGCAGAGCCCCAAATCCTTTTGGAGGCAGAAAGGCTGGAAGTAGCAGCACCACCTGGCTGCAAGGGTTGGCCACTGAATACAAAAGAGCTGTGAGCACTGGCACAGACGGGGTGCACTGGGCAGGTGGGTACCCGGCTCATTCCGTGCTGACACGTTCCTGCAGCCACATGTCCCTGCCGAGCATCTCTGCAGAGGCAGCAGCCCGGTGCCCCACTGCCCGCTCCCCCACATGCCTGGGGCCAGCTGTGCCCACATGGCCCAGGGCTCAGAGTGGGATGCTGGCTGTCACCAGAGCCTGATGGAGCTGTCACACTTGGCAGTTCCAGCCGGTCTCCCTGGCTGACTGATCTCATGAGACATCTGCCACTGCCACGGGCTGGGAAAGGCTCTGCTCTCCCAGCCCCAGCAAGTGGTGTGTGCCACAGCCAGGAAGGGCACTCACAGCAGCTGGCCCCGGGATTTTGGCACTATGCTGACGTCCAGCATGGGACTTGGGATTCCTGCGGCTCAGCGGAAACTTGTTCTGCTGAGTCCAGCACCAGGATGCTGTGTCTGGTTTCAGGGAAGGTGAGCACCCTCTGCTCGGACATTGTCACCTCCCTGGGGGACAGGAAGAAGGGCTCAGGGGTGCTGCCAGCTGGCTCACAGCCTGTGGGGGTGGAGGAGGAGGTGGTCACACTGGCTATCTATGCACCTTCCCTCCCTCTCACCTTGCACTGGTGGAGCTGGGAGGGTTAAAATGCCAGGCTGCTGCTCCCCGAGGAGGGCTCCTGCCTCCCTCCACGTGGGCACCGACCAGGTAGGGCTGAGCAGAGCAGTTGGGCTGCAGCCTCCCAGCTCAATGCAGCAGGCGCACCGCTGGCCCCGGCTGCCCTGGAGCATCCTGCCAGGGGCTGCCCCAGGAGGATAGTCCCAGCCCGCTCCGAAATCTCCCCGAGCCAGAGAATGCTGAGCTTCTGGACCTGGAGCAGGCAGAGCCCTCCTGCCGATGGAGGAGGAGGAGGAGGTGGCAGTGCTGGAACAGAGCTTCCCATCAGCACCTTATATTTACTGCAAGGTCCTCTGTCTGTGACCTTTAAAAGACAAGGTGGCCTGGCAGCCTGGGAGCTGGCAGTGGGCAGGAGGCACCCGCAGGGATCGGACTCTGCAGGACTGTCCTGGCTGGGATGGACATGCCAGGCTGGGAGCTGAGAGGTTCTGGGCACACAGACTGCGGGTGAGTACCTGGATGCCTTTGTCATTCCAGCTCTCCCCTGCCTGCAGCTCTCCCTCGGAACAATGCTTTCCCCTCTCCCTGCATCCTTCCCCCTGCCAGCGCTGTGCTGCCGCTGCCTCCTCGCCCCTGCCAGCAGAGCCGGCTGCCCTCTGGATGGGCACAGGTTCCTCACCCCCTTTCACGGGCCCTGTAAACAAGCAGGGAAACAGCAGCAGTGTCCCCCGGCAGCCACTGCAGAGGCATCTGCAAGAAGCACTGAGGCAACCCTCCTGTGTCCCAGGAGAAAGTTTCTTCTGATCTGACACAGCCTGAGGCCACCTCCACTGAATCCTCCCCATTCCATCTCTTTAGAGCTGCCCTTCACACCCCTCAGTGCCCCCAGCTGTCCCCTTTCCACGTCCCCTTCTCCCATCCTCAGGACAGCATCCCAGGACAGCAGCTCTAAGCTCCCCCCCAGTGCTCCCCAACAGTCCCTTGTGACTCTCTGCATAGCACCAGGAAGAATTCCCTGTTACCTCTCGACCCTTCTCTTGCTCTTTGACACTTGTAATCCCACCCGGTCCAAGGAAATTCTAGTGGTCTGTAAAAGGGACTGTCTCTGGTTCCAGAGAAGCATTAGGGTGTTGCAGTCATTGCCCTTGGTCCCCTGTGGTGATGAGAACTCACCCTTGTCCTCTCTCACCGGGTCTCCTCATGCCTTCCTCATGAGCTTTTTGCCAGCAGCATTCCAAGAGGTGTCCTGAAAGTGCCATGCTCTGGATCCCCCATCCCCTTTGCCTGTGTTCACCCCTCCATGGGGCTGACTCCCCAGAGCCGGGTGGGGTGATAACCCCATGCCGTCCTCCAGAGAGCTGCTCCTCACTACACAGAGAAGTTGTTCCCTGCCACAGGCCAGGTGTCAATTGGCTGCACCCCCCAGCACCAGCCCAGCACTGCAGGACTGTGTCAGCAGGACAGTAGAGGTGATTTGGGTGCCCTTCCTAAGGGAGGGAGAGGTGCCCTGGGGAGGTGGAAGTTTTCCGCAGTGCTAACCCCAGAGCCGGGCACAGGGCGAGGCATTCAGGGCTCAGTGCCCCAGCAGGCAGGGACATGGGAAGAGCTCATCCCACTGGCACTGCTGGCTGCCACTCAGCTGCTGGGAGCAGTGGTGGGCTGCTGAGGGGGTCAGGCAGGGCAGGAAGGCAGCGCTGGCCTGGGAAAGAGGTGGTCGCAGGTGTGTATGGGCGGCTGCTAGACCCTCCTTGTGCGTGGAATTGGGATGTGCTGGTGTTCAGCAGCCCTGGTAGAAGGGCAGCAGGGGGAGGCATGACAGAGGGCGGCTGTCAGAGCTCCCCTTGGGTCTCCACGGTGGGTAAATTGATGGATGTGCCTATTAACTGTGCCCCAGTTGTGCTGTGCTGCTCCAGAGCATCCACACGGCATTGCTGGATTGCTGAGTGGGAGAGCAGCCCAGTTGCAGGTGTCCATCACCCAGCACATGCCCTGGGCTCTGCTGGAGCCTGCTGAGCCTTACGTGTCATGCCCCAAGCAGCCATCAATCCCAGCTCTCTGCAGAGCAGGGATGGGGAAGCTGGCAGGGCACAGGTCCCTGTGGCAGAGCTGGAGTCCTCACAGTGGGTGCTGAGCACCCCTGATATCTCAGTGTGGGATGGTTGGGGCAGCACTGGCCACTCTCCCATGCCTAGCAGTGCCCCACCTGCCCCTGGCTCTGTGGCAGCTCCCAGGGATGGAGCTGTGGACACGCAGCCTGCCCTGGGCTCCCTCAGCACCCAAAGCACCACAGCAGGACCAAGCTCCACACAGGAGCTTGCTTATCCCCCTGGGGGAGGTGCACAGGCAGAGCAGATGAGGGACCTGTCCTGCCTCTCCAGGCAGCAGCACAAAAGCATCGAGCACAAAGTTTGTGTTTTGTTGTTCTTTTGTTTGTTTGACTGTACAAAGAGCATTAAAAATATCCTACACTCAGCAGAGCACTTGGCAAGAGAAGCCCATCGGAAGGCGCAAACCCGAGGCCACATCACGACCGATACCAGCCCCTCCTGTGTGTACAGATATATATTTGTTGATTCTCTCTGTTGTGTACAGCTATGTACATACAGATGCATTGGCAAGTTGCAATCCAAAGGATATAGTGCACGAAAGAAATGAAAGGCAGATGCAAGGCTGGTCGTGTGCAACACTCAGAGACCTCTGGCCACTGAGCTGCCAGCCCAGTCCTATGTGGAGCCAGGGACAGCCTGGCTGTGAGCAGAAGGCGGTGCGGGAACACCGCTGGCACTGTGCGGGGGAGCCACAGGCGAGGGGTGTGCGGGGACAGGCAGCTCAGCCCAGCCCTCCCCGGGACAGGGGGAGCCACACGTGGGACACGGCACATTCCTGCTGCGGATGGGAAGGGGGGCAGCGTGGGAGCCCAGCGAGGTGGAGCGGGATGGAGAGGGCATGTGGGGCTGGGGTGGAAAGCGATGGGGCAGAGCAGGGAGGGCACGGATGTCCCGTCATCCCCGGGGCCTGACAGCATTGCCTGTGGCACTGCTGGGATGGCACCCACCCAGGGACACAGTGAAGGTCTCCCTTTTCCCCTGGCAGTGCTGCTTGTGGGTGACAGGACCCCCGGCACCTGGCCCTGGGCAGTGTCCCCTGTGGCTCCATGCACTGCTCCTCTCCTGCCCCACGCTCCGCCTGCCACGGGAGAAGAAAAGTCCAGGTGTGATGCTGCAGGGGCACTGCCCTGGGACACTTCCCTGTCTGACCCTGGTGTGCTCCAGCCCCCACAGCTCACCTGCCAGGTGAGGCAGGTGGCACTGGGCACGGGACCCGTGGCTGGGCACTCTGGCAGTGCATTGCCATGGCAGTTTTGGGTTGTGCAGTGCTCTGCAGGGAGGCTGGAGGAGGCAGTCTCAGCATGACAGGGCTGCTCAAGGGTGACAGAGATGTCCTAACTCAGGGCCTGCTGCTGTGCCCAGTCCTTCCCAGCAAGTGCCCAACATCTCTTCCTCCCAGCAGCTCTTGGACCTGAGCAGCCTCACCCTGCCACTCCCCACCACCTCAGTTTGACACATCAAAAGAACATTTTCCATTACAATTACCCTCGCCAAGAAGGAAACAACCACAAAAAAATTCAGCCCAGTACCTTTGACTGAAATGCTCAGACCCAAAAATAGCCTGGAAGGCAGAAGGGTACATTCCTTACAAACCAGGAGCCATTAGTGGTTCCAAAACACAGCAAAGCTCTGGGACACTGTGTGGGCTAATGGTCATTACCTGGCCCTCTGCTTCCGAGCAGCCTGGGACAGTCCCTGAGGAACACGAGCTTTCTGTCTCAGCATCCTCAGCACTGGCACACAGGACTCGCAAGGAAGAGACTGGCAGCTATCCGAGATCCCTTGGGATGGGAACTCCAGTGCCTGTGCCCCAGGCACAGCAGGAACACCTCAGGAATGAGCTGTGACCCCGAGGGTAGAGGGTCGCTGGCCCCTGCTCATGTTTTCTACTGGGACTGAGTGCAGACAACTGGCACAGGGCTGCCCAGACCCCTCTGCCCCTCCTGACACTCCTTGCTCCAGTCCCTCCAAGTGTGGAGACTGCAGTGGTCCCCTCTCTCCCACACCAGCCTGTCCCCAGCACCTCCTCATAACTCTGGCACTCAGAGCAGGGGACAGGCTGGTCCCAGCTCAGCCTCAGGGCAGCCTTGATGTGCTTCAGTCCTCCTCCCCGGCCCTGCCCACCAGGGCCAGGCTCCAGGGACCTTCTTGTCTCCATGCCCTGCTCCAGGCTGGGTTGGGTATTTGGATGGAAGGAGGGATGCTCTGGGGAGACAGAAATCCTTGCTCTGGGAAGCACATCGAGAGGGTCACGCTGTACAGGGGTGAAGAGGGAGGGGCGGGCAGGGGGCCATTACTTGGTGCCCTCATCCGGGTTGCCTTCACCGTCTGTCTTCCCTTCCTCCTCCGTCTTCTGGTCGTCCGTGTTCAGCCTCTGCTGCTTTTTCCGGCGCACACATTTCACCACCATCAGCACCAGGATCACCACGGCCAAGAAGCCGCCCACAGAGGCACCCACGATGACAGCCACTGTCGAGTCGTGCTTCGGGGGCTCTGCGGAGAGAGGGCACGGGCTCAGGGCACAGAGCCACCCACTGGGGACAACTGGCATGGGCAGGGGTCTTGCCCCCAGAGCTAGGGAGCAAACCCTGCATGGAGCAGAGCAGAGAGCCAGCCCCACCACACCACTGACCTTTGGTGAGCACCTTCAGGCTGATGCTGGCGTAGCCCCGGTGCCGGTCCGGGGGGTTCAGGACATAGCAGTTGTAGATGCCCTCGTCCTCCAGCTGCACGTTTTTGAGGGTGAAGGACACATCATACTTGGCCGGGTTCCCTGTGAACTCCACCCGGTTCCCGAAGCGGTCCAGCTGCTTGTTCATGATCTTCATCCGGAACTGCAGGAACTGGGCAGACAAGTGGGAGAGGAGGTGAGACAGCGCTTGGCACCTCCCTCCCTGCACATGCTGCCCTGAAAAAGGACCCCAAGGAACATACACGACTACTCTGAGCTGATCCCCAGCCCCAGCGAGACTCACCAGCTCCTCCGAGCAGTTACTGCACTCCTGGTACGTCCAGTTGAGGGAAAACTGCTTGTTCTCCACCTTGTAGCAGGAGTTGAAGGTGCAGGTGAGCTTCACAGAGGTACCATTCAAGGCATTGATGGTGGCAGGGGCCATGACCTCCATGCCCAGTCCCGGGGGTGCTGCCAAATGCAGATGAGTTAGGAAGGGGGCACATCCTGCAGCCACCTGCCTGGGGGCTGGCATTGCCCTCCAGGCACATCCACGCACACTGCATCCAGCCAGGAGTGGGATTTCCTTACACAGCAGTGACAGAGAACAAGGGGAGCAGCCTCAGACCTGGCACCGATCCCCTGGCTGGGCAGGAAGAGCATCATCCCTGCTGTGCCAGGGCTGATGACCCCTCCGTGCCATGCCTGGTGCTGAATCCTGCTGACTCCCAGCCAGCCCTGCTCCCTGCCACTGCCTGAGGCTTCCCTGCTGCAGGATCGATAGCGCTGTGCAAGGGCTGGATGCAGCGTCAGCACACAGGGCCCGGCGCCACGGCCGCCCTGAAATTTATGGCTGCGCTCATCAGATTTCCTTCCCAGCAGGACACACCAAAGCAGCGAGGGCTGGGAGCTGCCAGGGCAGGCCCCAGGGGCTGCAGGGGGAATGCAGATGCTCCCCCATCCCAGCAGTGCCCACGCAAGGATTCTCCAGCTGGGAATGACCAGAGCAAGACCTCAGTTGCTCGTGGGGGAACAAGACCAGCGCCTGCTCCCTGGCCTCACTGCGGCAGAGAAACACAGTTCCTGGTGCAGTTTGCAGGGCAGGACTCACCTGGGGAAGGGGCAGGGATGGGGTGTCTGTGACCTGCTCCCTCCTCAACTCCTTCCCTGCAGCTCCCCTAGACTGCCTGCCCCAGCAGCATCCCAGACCCAGTGCCTGCATCCAGCACCTCCCCACCCCGCAAAGGGGACAGGCTCCTGTGCAGCCACCTGGCTGCAAACACCGAGGCTAACCCTGAGAAGCACAGGGACACAGAGCCCTGGGAGGGACAGGACCATAGAGGGGAGGGGTGGCATCCCACAGGGCAGGGACAGAGACACTGCCACCACCGGGTGCTTTTCCGATCACCTCACCTCTCCCCTTGGACTGCTGCTCTTTGCTCTCAAACCTTCTTCCCGAGGTGCTCCCGAGTCCAGCCCTGCGGCCGAGCTGGATGCATGTCCAGGCTGCTCCGCTGGCCACTCCGCTCCGCCTGCAAGCAGGTCAGGAAAGGGGCCAGGCTCTGCAGCCAGGGGAAAGAGCCTTTCCCAAGCAGCAGATACGGCTGTTTCAAGCCACAGGTCTTGCTGCAAGGTGTGAACCTGCAGCACCCTGAGGCTCTCTGGGGGCAGAGGGGTGCCCTCAGGTATGGCCAAGCCCTGGAAATGGTTCCTTGCTATGCTGGCAGCTGTGGAGAGCATGCTCCATCTAGCCCCAGCACAGAGGGGGCTCCCACAGGGCTCAGGGAGACAGGGATGGGGACAGCCAGCACATGGGGACAAGTTGCAGCACCTAAGGAGGGAAGAAGTGTCCTGAGCCAGTGTCGCAGCCCTGCTGCCCCATCACAGCTTTTGATGCCTCCAAGAAAACCTTGCAGGAATGGGAGAGAAGAGCCAGGAGCTGGTCAGTCCCAGCAGGCCTGGTTGGAGAGCTCCCTGCATGGAGTCCTTGTCTGAGCACCCCTCACTCGATGCCCTGTGTGCCTGCAATTGGGTGTCCTGGCTTTGTCCTGTAGCCTCGGGGTGCCCCAGGGCTCTACAGAGGGATGAAATGCCACCAGGAGCAATCCTGTCACCTCAGCCAGGGAGCCCACAGCCTGGCAGGACTGTACCACAGCCAGAGGGTCCTCACAGGCAGCCAGCACGCAGTGGGCACGTGCCCTGGGAGCACCCAAGTGTGCGTGTGTGAACTCTGCCATTGCCCAGCACTGGGGGACAACAGAAGTGGGGGAAGAAGCCCCTAAAGCCCCTGGGACCGACCGTCCAGGCTGTGTCCTTGGGCGCTGTGCAGGCTCCCAAAAGCTCCGTCACGCTGTGCCCCGCACCCAGGGAGGTAAAATTACAGCAGCCTCTAAAGCAGACCTCGCTAGGCTTTGTATCCTCCTTTCCCAGGCTCTCTCCTCAGGGGTGAGGCAGCCCATCACGAGCTCCAGGACAGCACGAGCAGCACTTCAAAGAAGCGATGTGTTCCCGTCCGCGATCGATACCGACCCAAAGCTGCTGACACGCTGCTGGCTGCGGGGCAGGACGCAGGGAACACATCCCCCCCCAGCCCCTGCAGCACTGCCAGCCCAGTGCCCAGCTCCCCAGGCTGCCAGCCACCACCCCAAAAGGACAGCCACAAGCCACCGCAGCCCACCTGCCACCACCTTCCCAGCGAGGCACATCCCCTTGTCCCCGCAGCAGCCCGCTCCTCTGCCCGGCATGCAGACAGCCTCGAGCTCAGCACCCAGCCAGCGGGATGCATGGCTCTTGCAGGAGAAGATGCGGCCGCAACGTGCCCCCCACCCTGCCCAAAAAGCAGGTCACCCTGGCTGGTGGCTCTCTGCAAGGTGCATGCTGGACCACCTCCATCCCCATCCCTGCGGCACGGCGCTTCCCACCGGCAAGAGGCTGGGATGTGGGGAAGGGGGGCTCCTGGCCGGGCAGGGGGGGTGTCCCCCCAACCTGGCTGCATGCAAGGGCATCAAGCCGACACTTACCCAGCGAGAGGAGCAAGGTGAGGCCAGTGAGGAACAAGGTGGGCTGCGGGAGCCAGGCTTCCGGGCTCATTTTGGAGGATTTTTGTGTGTGGAGAGGACGTGGTGTTGGGCGTGGGTTTTGGAGGTGGCGGTGGGTTTTTTTTCGAACGCCCGGGTTATTTGCAGGTGACATATAACATTAGAGCCGCTTTATTTCCACAGCCCAATATGGCTGGAGCGGTGCTGGGGCGAAGAAAAAGCAGTAAATGCTGTGGTTGGTGGATTGCAGCCGGCAGAGTGGGAGGGCGGAAAAATTTTTCCCCTGAACTGCAGGCGACAGCTCCTGGCACTCCAGTTCTGTGCTGTCCCCATGGTCTGTGTCACAGGGTGGGTCCCCGTGGCCCCTGCAGCCCCACCATGTCAGCGGGGCCGTGCAGGTGTGTCCCCTTTGCCCCGCTCGCATCATCCAAGGCAGCGCTTCCCATTCAGCTGGGCCTGGGAACACTGGAATTGCCCTCCCGAAGCCAGGTGGGAGAGCAGAGGGGCTAGTCCAAGCTGGGAAGAGCAGGGGGTCCCAAGGAGGGAGCCCGGCCAGTGTGCCCAGGTGGAGGCCACCACCAGGGACAGGTGACTTGCGGCAGGTAGAAGTGCTCCCGCTCACCTGTCTGCTCCCAGGACACTGCAAGGGCAGCTCCCTTGCTTCCCAGGGGTGCCAAACTCTGCCATCACCCCAGCAGCACCTCTCCGGGCAGGAAGGCTCTGCACAGCAGTAACAGAGCTAGAGAAAGGCTTTGACCCCGTTGGCACCGTGAGACAAGGAAGCCTTTGGGCCCCGGACTCCAAACTTGGACTCAGGGTGCGGAGATGGGTGCAGAAAGGAGACATCCTCATGGAGACCAGAAAGGCAGTGACAGCACCTGCTCAGCCCCCTGGTTCTCATGCCCCAGGGCACGGGGAGGTGGGATTTGCTGAGACAGCATCAGTGGGGAGGAAAGGCGAGGAACACCCTGGAGCCAGGGCACATCCTGGTCCCTACACACCAGAGCCCTGGGGAGGAAGGGGTGGGGCAGCAGGGATGCAGGAGGGATGCAGGAGGGGCTCTTTGAAGGCATCAGTGTCAGGGCAGACACAGCAGCCCTGCTCAGCGCACACACTCACAGCGCACGCAGCAGTTTCCCACCCACTCTTGCTCAGCCACAAGGGCCCCCACGACCCCAGCAAAGGCAGTGGGGAGGCCACCCGTGACCGTGCAACACCCCAAAAGCAGCTCCTGCTGCTGGTTCCTCCTGCCATCGCCTCGCTCTGCCTCCTCCAGGAAAAGAGAGCAGGGTGTCAACGTGAACCAAGGCGGTGGCAGCGCTGCAGTCTCCGGCAGGGGTGGGAGGTGGAGGGTCCCCAGCGCTCCCTCCGCACCTGGAGGTGTCAAACATCTATATATAAAGCAGGAGCAGCGCCAGCACCCGCTGAGACGCTGCTCTGGAGGCCTGGGAGGGCTCTGCTGGGCTCCCCCCAGCCAGGGCTGCCAGCCCTGGGTGCTCACCCATGGCCAGGGAGACGTGTGAGCGCACACACTCTGCCTGCGCGGTCTGTCCCACTCCCCTCCGTCCCCATCCTGCTGCAAAGGGACCCCTTGGTGGCCCATTTGGCTCCCTGGAGCCCTGTGCGAGGCTGCACGTGGGTACAGGGGCTCCCAGGCAGTTTTTGGCACACTTGGGCATCACAAGCTTAAGCAAGAGGTAAAACAAAGACAGGGAAGAGTCCCTGAGTTTTATTATCTTCAGAATAATACCGTGACGGCTCCTGCTGCGTCTCCCCCCTTGGAGATCCTTATCTCAGGACCAGGCTCAAAGCTAGAGCCTGGAGGCTGTGCCGACTGTGCCCCTCTCCAGAGATCGGGGGCAAGAGGGACAGGTCTCCCCTGGTCCCCCACAGGCAGCTGGGGTGGGCTGTGCCCAAGCAGTGCCCTGGCACGGAGCACACGGTGAAGTGTCACCAGTTCTCAGAGGAAGAGCTGGCAGCAGCACAATGCTGGTCACCCAAAGGGATAAAGGTGTCTTGGGCACACCTGGACGAGGGGCTTCGTCCCCCAGCATGGCTATTTCTCCTGGTCTGGAGCTCAGGGAAGTGGCTCCTCTGGTCTGCTGTGTTGCTCCTCGTTTTGTCCATCACCTTGTCTCCCTTCTTCCATCCATTCTGCCGGGATCACCCTCTTGGACAGCTCCACGTAGACGCCGTTCTCCCGGCAGTGGGAGGGGTGCTGCAGGAGCAAAGGAGAAGGTATGAGGGTCATCACAGGTCTGTTTGGAGGGGGCAGGGGGCAAGGGATGCTGCTGTCTGGCATGGGGAGTGAGGGCTCAGGCCTGGATACTGTCACCCTGGAGAGGGGGGCAGTGTTGTGGGGGTCACACCAGCCCAATGTCTGCACACCCTGCCCATGCCTGCTTGGGGCAGCTGCCCGCTCCTCACCATGGTTATGTAGATGTCCTCAGCTCTCCTCTTCTTCTTGGCATCCTGTTCAGCCTTGGGTATCTCAGCTCCAGGGATTGAGCAGTAAAGCGCCTCCTGCAAGGGGGAGATCAGTGTTTGGAACTGGACAGTCCCCAAACATGCAAGGGCTGCCTGACCCCACTCACAGGGCAGGCAGCAAGAGCCATGGTTGTGTCTGGGCAGCAAGTGGCAGCTCATGCGTGGCCAGCGTGGGATCCCCTCCCTTGGCCACCCCAGCCCTGAGCCCACATGCCCGACCTCAGTGATCCCTCCAGTCTCAGCTCTCACCTCTGCTTTGTTCTTGCTGTTTCCCATCTTCTCCAGGGCCGTGTTGGCTGCAAACCTTGAGGGAAGGCAACAGCATTGTCATCTCCAGAAAGAAGCATCATCTGGCCCTTCTGTCCCTCCCTCCCTCCCTTCTCCTGGGACACTGGCATCCCTTCGCACCTTCCTCAGCCAGGCCAACCCTGCTGCTGGCAGAGCCCAGAGAGTTTGAGAGCCAAGGGGGGACCGGCCAGGGCAGCGTGGCACTAGATGGCAGCAGGAGACTGCACCCCACACCTGGGGAGCTGAACCCTTAAACCCAGGAACCTTTTCCACGTGGGGCAGCTCAGGGTAATGCCTGGCTGGGGACAGCAGCATAGGAGGGTGGCAGGGAGGTGTTTTGCTCAGCCCCGTAAACTCAGAGCCAGTGTTGGTACCTCTTCCTCACGCAGAGTCCAGCCAGGAATGCCACCACCATGGCCACACAGCCACAGCCCACCACTGCCGGCCAAAACCCAGAGTCTCTCGGAGGCACAGCATCCCGGGAAGCATCCTGGGCACCTTGTCGTTCTGGGGAGACACCAAGGCAGGGATGGCACCACAGGGACCCCAGCCCTGCTGGCAGGTCTGAGAGCCTCCAGAGCCTCTGCAGCCCCTCAATGTGGGGCCAAGCAGGGTGAGGGGAGAGAGGAGCAGTCATAGTGCACCGCACACACCTCTCTGCACCGGGGGGCTGACGTGCAGCACCGTGTGGTTCCTGAAGATGTTGCTGTTCAGGACCAGCCGGATCTCACACTCGTAGGTGCCGCTGTCATTGACACTCAGGTCCTGCAGCTGGATGGAGCCATCCCAGTGGGAGAGGCTCCCTTGCCACTGCACCCGGTTCTTGAAACGGCCCACGGGGACCCCACGGTCGCTGTAGTAATAAAACACCATCTCCTCCTGCCAGGGCACAGACAGCGTCAGGTGAAAGGAGCCCAGTGCAAGGGCACTGCCCTGTGAGCCTTCCCTCCCCAGGAGCCCCCAAGTCCCTGCTCTCTCCCTCTCCTTCTCGCCTTGCACAGAACCTGGCTCATTCCCACACTCCTGGAAAGCCCCAGGATGAAGCACCAGGTGTGGTGCTCCCCTACAGCGTGGAGCCATGGGGAGTGATGGAGGTGTCCCACCACGGCATGGGGAGCCTTCCTCCCCTCCTGAAACCTTCCTCCCTCGTGGCCTGGACCAGGCAGATGGGCTTCCCCACAGCCTCCCCGCAGCTGCCTCACTCACCCTTCCCTGCCACCAGCCCCCGTGCCCCATTCCACCACCCACCCCCTGATCCCGACCCACCTGCGTGCCGTCCCCTGCCTTGTACAGCCAGTCCACCTTGAGCACGGCCCATCCCTTGTTCTCCAGGTCCAGGAAGCGGCACCGCAGCAGCACAGAGTCCCCAGCGCTAGCTCGAAGCTGAGGCTCTGTGAACACCCAGCCAGACCCTCCGCATCGCTCTGACGGGGACAAGGACAGCAGGATGAGTCCAGGAAGCACGGCCAGGTGCAGCCTGCCTGTCCCCATCGGTATCTCCTCTCCAGGTAAGCCTGGGGCTCACGGCACTGACCAGTCCAGAGGCAAAGCCTCTCCCTGACCCCTGCTCTTGGCGTGCCTGGGATGTGGGGCAGCACATCCTCCTGCCACCAGACCAGGGGCTGCTGTGCTCGCTGAACAAGCCACGCAGAAGGGAAGTTGGGAAGCACAACCCCAGCCCTCCACGCCTCGGAGCCAAAGCCTGCAGCTCCTGCAGGGCTGTTGCTGTGAGTCACCGGCTGGGAGAACCTGTGCTGCTCTCATCTGCACCAGGCCAGGGGCAATTCAACCGCTTCACACGGATTTCAGTTCCTCCTTCACAACCTGCCCATTTGGCTTCCTTCCCCTTTGCTCACGGGCTCCAGACCTGGGATTGTACTTGTCTGGCCACATAACTACAGTCTAGGGTTCATAGAGAAGCTGGACAGTGGGAAAGAAAAACGAAAAGAGAGGAACATCAAAGAGCACAGAGCTGACACAACCAGCGTGAAGCAGCTGCTGGCACACTGGGCTGCAGAGCGTGCAGCAGGGAGGGGATTAAAGGTCTCTTCCAAACGAAATGATTCTGCGAAACAAGTGGGGCAGAAAACACCACTGGAGCTCACCAGAGGAAACCCTGCATGCTCCAGAGCCTGCACTGGCATTAGCAAGGGGAGGCTGAGGCTCTGGCAGTTTTCTGTTGAGAACGAGGTCTGAGCAGGGAGCTGCTCAGACAGGTAGGCTTGTCCTCGTGTCTGAGCCACTCTGCTAAGCCTGTCCACAAGCCACTGAGGGCTGGGCCCTGGCCAAGCACCAAGTCCTTGTCTGATGTCCTGTAAGTAATAAATGCAAAGTGCTACAGCTTCCCAAACAGGTTCTTATGGTCTTGACCAGCTTCAGAACTGAAAATGACAAATACTTGCCAGCGGAGAAGACCAAGGGAATGAGTTGCCTCAAGTAGAGCCAAAATCAATACCTTGGAAACCTTTCCCTGTATTTAGACTTGGTGAAGCTGTCCTACTTCTTCCAAGACCTTGGAGCCTCACTAAGTATAGGGCACATCCAGGGATGCCACTGCAATTTGTAGCCTATATATATGTGAGGTCTGCAGGAAGGGAAGATGCAGCACCCAGAGACCAGAGGAGTTACTGGTACGCAGGAGAGGAGCCCAGTTACTGCTGCAGCTCTGAGGGGTCCTGACCACAGGAGGAGAGGAACTAACATATCTTACAGCAAAGGCAGAGGAGCAAGAAGCCAAGGTAAATAAAACTTATAGCTTACCCAGCCATGTCAGCACCAGAGTCAGGCTCAACAACACCTTCATCTTATTCTGAAAAGAACAGCAGAAGTGACACAGGCATCAGTGGCCCCTGGGGCAGGACAACAACAACTTGGCACCAGCTCAAGGTCAGAGAAAGACTCTGCAGCCTCTCAAGTTGGGAGCCTGAAACTTCAGTGAAGCACAGGTGGCAGATACCAGGTCTCTGGTTTTTGAGACAGCTCTGAGCCCTGGAAAGGAAGAGCGAGCGTGGGGGAAAGGGCTCAGCCTAAACCCCTTTGTGCTTTCTCCTAAGTCGTGAATCTTTCCGGTGGTTTGGGGGTCGAGCCTTTGACATCTGAGCCAAGATGTTCATAGGTGTTAACTCTGCTCACAGAGCAGTGGGATGTTTTTAATACCACAGAGTCAGAGAAGTTTGGTTCTAAAAACACAGACCCCCTACTCCAGGACTAACCCCCTTGCCCCAGGGTGCTGGCCAAGGAGAGAGGTTCTGCTGGAGCTTTTTGGGGTTTGTTCAGACAGTGCCATGTTTGGTCACTGGATTCAGCATGACTTGCTGTGCATCTCTCAAAATAAAGCTGACATGTCCTTTCTACACATCGTAGATATATCCTGCAGCCCAAGGAAGGACTGACTGTCATCATTAGGAAAATGCCAGCTGGTGTTGAAAGGAAGGCAAAGTCAGTACCCTACTTCACAATTCCCAGCTATGCCCATTCAAAGATGTTAAACACATTTAAGGGCAATTACTGAGAGAAGCTCTCCTGCCTGGAGAACCTGCACAAGATACTTGGATTTGAGGCTGCACTTGTTTTCCAATACAGGGATGCTTGCTGCAGAAATAGAAAGGCAAGAGCTGAATCATCTCTGACATCTTTGTAGCTTCTCTCTTTTTCACTCCATCATGCAAGCGAGAGGATCTTTAGACCAGCCTCAGACAGGGATTACAGGCCCAGAATTAGCTACTGGGTGCATATGGGTCTGTTCTAGGCTTTGCAGTCAGAGATGTAAAACCCTCTGCCCTTGATGACCCTCCCCTTTCCACAGACAAAAATCCTGAGAAGTGGCAACACACCTTTTGGAATTGTCTCAGCTCTGCCTTCCAAGCCACAGGGCGCCTTTGAGGGCTGGGTTTCTGGCAGTGGAGGGGCAGGCTGTGGTTTGGCCGTGCTGTTTGCAGCTCTGCCATGACACAGTTTGCTGCACAGCCCGCGCTGGTGCACACGCGACCCACAAACACAGCCCAGCTCCAGAGCTCAGCTGGGGCAGCACAGCCCAGTGCAGCAGGCCACAGCATCCTACTTGCCAGAGACATTGCCAAAAGCTGCAGAACTCATGCAGAGCTGCACCCGCCCAGGGCCACCCCCACACGGGACCCAAAATAGCAGCCAGCTTAAAAAAAAAATACTCCTCAGCACACAGAAACCTGGGATTTCTATACTCAGAACCTCCCAGGTTCCCTGCAGCTGAGCTACCGAGGCTCTGGGCTTTACTTGCAACCAAGTCCTTCCTGGATTTATTATCCTATTTTTGAGAATAAATTCTGGTCCTGTCTGGGAACACATTTTTGCAGGGTCTCCCCCTGTGACACACACTAGTAAGTGGGTGCTGAGATGCACCAGCTGGAGACAGCACCCACTCACCCGGTTGTTATGTGTTTTATGGTGCTGACACATCCAAGTCACCTTTACCAAACAGACTGGGGGGAAAAAAAGACATAGATACCATACAGCCTTCCCATTTCCCTATTTTTCCATGTGGTATCTGAATCTCCAGCGTTTCTGATTCCCTGGTTCTCTTTTCAGGAAAAACAATGAAAAAAAAAGGTAAATATTATTGCAAAAACTACTCACCCAGTGTGGCTTAGGGCAGTCAACTCGTCTTGCATGAAGGGTTCTTCAGTGACTACGTTGGAGTATCTGAATTGGCTGTTAATAATTGAGAGTAGCTGAAGCAGTTGCTAAGTTGTCTTGTCTCATGTGAGAGGTATTTCCCTTGTCAGACTGTGTTCCTTCTCTCAGGTCCAGCTTGATGGTCGCTTTCACACGCAAGAGGAAGTGGATTAACAAATCAGAGCATGGAAGGGCTGCAGCAGAGAGGTCACAGCAGCTGCAGGAGCATCCGCCTGACGAGAGATGATGGGGATGCAGCAGCTTCAGGTACAGACTGCCCCAGTCCTTCCATCGTGGCACAGCAACCTGGCCAGTGGTTATGTGGGAAGGCGAGGATGGAGAGATTCCTGGCAAGCAAGCTGTGCTCCCTCCTGGTTTGTTCTGGGGGACCAGAGCTGGTTAGAGAACCATCACTGCTGCAGACTGGATGTTGTCCTCATGAGGCAGCAGCAACGCTGAGTAACTTTGTTGTACTTTACTACTGGTGCTGCCAGGAGCATCTCATGGGCTAAAGGGCCCCTGTCAACACCCCTGTCGCAGCAGTTCCCTTCAGAAACACCCACCAGACCCTGCTTTCCTCTGCTGCACCCCCCAGCCACTTTGAAAGCCCATTTTCATCCTTCCTCTTTCTCCGAAACACCAAAGCAACTACTGTTCTCTATTCCAGTATCAGTGTTTTTAATGGCACACCAAGAAATTTCCATATGCATAACAAAGCAGAAGAAAGTTCCCTCTCACTCAACACCGTTCACAGCCCAGAGTGCCACCAGCTCCCTGGTGGCAGCTCAGCTTTGCACCAGAAAGGTTTGCCCGGGATCCAGCCCGTTGTTTGCAAAGGAGTCACAGTTGAAGGCAAACACTTTGCAGCAAACAGGCCCTTCATTTCCACAAAGAACTCTAGTGACGTGTGACTGCTGAAAGCGGAATAGCAAAGCCACTTCCTCCAGGCTGCATCATCCCACCAACAGCCTTTCCCAGGAAACTTTTGGCCAACATAGACATTGTGTCACCAGGAAGCACAAACATTTTAAATACTGTTTGATAGTAGACAGGACAAAAGTGTGTTTCTCTAGCTGGAGGTGCAGATCTACAGTTGACCTGCTTCTCAACACATTTGAAACTTTCAGCCATCATAGAGCTGCCAAAGGAAGACTCGGTACCTGTTCCCTTTTGGGTTAAATCTGCTCCTTTACCCATCACCACATGAACATTTTTATACCTAAGTAACAGTTCAAGATGGCAGTTTTATGAGTTCAATTATTTTTAGCCAAATAAAGTTAGCCACAGGCCATAATGAAATAAAGCAATTTATTGGTAATGGCACATGAAAATCAGCAGTAAACTTGTACCACATCTCTAAAAGGAGAATATTTGACCCATGTCACACACAGGAAGGAAGCATCAAACAGCAGCTCTGTAGAGACTGAGCAGACGAATTCTACTGCTCTCTGACAAGGTTGGGGAAAGAGGAAATGCTCTTCCTTAAGGGGAAGCAATGCTGCATGATTGGCCTTTTCCCTAAAATGGTCCCCAGGAGAGGAAGAAAACGACTACTGCAAACAGAACATTGGGTTTGGGCAGTGCTTGAGTCCATGGTTGAGGTAGATGGGGTTGTGTGTCCCCAGATACAGAGTCCCCATTTGTATTTCTGATTTTAAAAAAATTATTTGTTTTCTATGAATTGTGCTTCACTTCTGCATGTGGAAGGAGATGTAGTCAGCGATGCAGCTGATGAAGCCAAGAAATAGTCAAAAAGCAGTAGGTTCTCTTCGCTCCAAGGATGCCAGATACCACTTCATCAAACTGGCTTGAGTCACCAGCAAAGACATTCCGAAAAAACAGAGAACAAACGTCAATGCTCAAAGACCAGCCTAGAGAGCTCTGGAGCAGCCTGTTCTTCGGGAAATTTGGTTTCAGGAGCTCAGGAAAGGAGGGATATCACCAATAACTCAAAAATTTGCACGACACATTGGCAGAGGGCTGGGAGGACACAGCCTGTACAGCTGTAGGCACGGAGGCTTCTGGAGGCACTGCACAAGTGAAGTTAAGAGATTTTCTTTTCCCCAATAAATTAGAAGGATTTAAAAAAAAATCACATTATTTTGTGCTTGAGTAAAAGTGAATTATCCCACCAGCATCGTTCTTCCAATCTACCAGGAAAAGGGCATGTCCTTCAGTCTGCACTGGTGATCCAGCAGCTTTCAGAGGTATCTAGCCATGATTTTCAGTGCTGTAATTTTGTTCTTTCTCCATAGATTTAGCCTTTTCTCAGTATGGATCTTCCTCATCCGTGTCCTAAAGAGGGAGAATGGAGAGAGAGAAATTGAGACTATGTGTGAAGACGTGAGTCAAGGCACAAGTTCAGCAAAATGTTGAGCCTGCTGGGCTTCTGACAAGAGCCTAAACCCTTCCCAAAATGCTGTTGTGCTTGAGCAAGCCAGAGGACTTGCATAAACACGGTATAAATATATGTAAATGTAGATTTATATGTATGAGCACTTGCAGCCAAATCTGGTTGACTTCAAGACACGCAGACCGATCACCACAGAAAAACCAAGAGGTGAAGTGTGTTTTAAGAGAAGAAGCAGCTAAAGTTCAAACCAAAGATGAGCCATGAAGTGCAGCCCAAAGCAAAGGCACCACCAATCCCTGCAGAGACAGGCCTGAGCAGCACAAATTATTGGTTTTTCAGCTACAACAACCACCTATTTTCAGAGCCCCATCATCTGTAATTCTAACCACAGGAATCATTTGCTGACGTCCCCATGAGCCAGATCTGCAGCTCTCAGCTTGAAACTCACTCAAACGCCACAGCTCTACAAGGGAAATCTCACTAACTCTCCAGTCAGCCTAAGTCCAAAGAGATTTTGCGATGGCTTTGGAGTTTTAATTGTTTGGTGACATACTAAGCAAGGAAAAGTACATTACAGAAACCTCAAAAATGTAGAATCATTAAAGTGGGTGCTACATGATTCTCAGAGACCTGACCAGATAAATATTTCAGTATCAGAGAGTAAAGGATCAAATCTGACAGAAACCATGAAAGCAGCGGGATTATATAAATTACATCCAATTTGACTCCTCCCAAAGGATAAGAAGACAATTTTCAACTTTTAAGATCTCCCAGTGCCTGACAGCATTTCTCTCACCAAACTGGGGCTCCATCCTGGTCCCTGCTCCCCAGTGTGTCCCTTGGAACAGAATTTCCAACTTCCAAGGCAACTTTCCCTTTGGCACAAAGCATTTCCTACTTTCTGCACCTCTCCAAACCCTTGTTCCCAACACTGCTGCATTGTACCTGCTGTGTCTTATACAGAAATGTAAATATTTAATATTTAACTTACATAATTGTTTGTTTTTCATTCCGTATCTAACAGCAACAATCAGCACACGCCTGTCTGAAGACTCGTGCATTTAGGACATTTTAAATCACTGGTATTAGAATAGTGAATCAAGCAACACGTATTTAAATCCTCCCTAAGACATGTCCTGACTATGTATATAAGATACAAAGGTGCCTCAGGTAAGTTCACTCTGGAAAAAATGAAAACACTCAAATTACTGTGGAATGTGCCACACTTGTGGCTGTGGCTGCTGATTCCAGCATACAGGACTCACCCAGAACCAGGGCAGCAGGTGGGAAAAACACTCAGTAGTCTCAGCACAAGGCACCTGATTAGCAGGAGCTGCTGATGTGAAGTAGGAAGCGAAGGGGCAGAATTAGAAGACAACCACACACAACAAAGGGCAACAAACAAAAAGCCACAAACAAACAAACAAACCAACCACAAGAGTTTAGCAACGTTCTGTTGCAATGGAAATGGGGTGAAAGGAGGAAGTCTCCAAAAGAGAGGCAGGGCTGCACCTCTGCAAGGTACACAGGGCACTGAGGTGGCACTGCCTCCCCTTAGCACTGCCAACCCCCAAACTGGTCCTGCAGAGCCCTTAGAGAAACTACACAGCAGCCAGCACTTAAATTCTAGGTTTTCATCTTAAAATGACAGCTTCAGTTTCTATGAAGCCAGATGAAAAATGGATCTCAAGCCAACTTCCCCTACCAATACCACAGCACGACCAGCAGTCCTCGCTCACTGTAGCTGAGAAGCAGGAGGAGTTTAAGCCCAGTGTTTGGGACACCTCCTGGACACCCAGAGGGGCTGTGACAAGCTCTACCTGCTGCTCTTAGCACCTCCCATGAGCATCAAAGTTGGCAAAACCACCGTGAAAACACCGACTTTCACTTACCACACAGTTCAGACACCACGCTCTGAGTTTCCCGGAGCAGCCAGTGCTCTCTGTGTGCTCAGGCCTGCAGAAAAAGCACAGGATTAGGTTGGACTCTTCCTCCCAAAACATTCTAATAGGTCCTACAGACTCTGAATTCTATTTATACCACACGGAATCAAAGGGTTTTCATCATGATGAAAAGCCTTTGATTCTGCACAGCGAAACCAAAGGGAATAAAGACTGTCAGGTCCCTCGTTCTGAAGGCAGATATTTCACTTAAGTGCCGTGAAGAATACAAGAGTTGCTATTTTGGCTGGCAAATCTGAAAGCACCCATCAGAACACTGAAACACTGCAGTAAAAATCCTGCTCTCCAAGGAACTGCACTACTGGGTTCATTGCACAGCCAGGTGCAGCTCCTGGTTCTTTCTCACCACTGAACCTTCCAGAGCAGAATTCCCTCCAGTGCAGAAGGAAATTTGGTCTCCAAGGCTCCTTCAGTACCTGGCATCTCTGCTCAGGCCACCGCAGGGGAACCTGTGGCATTATTGGGGTTGTTTTGTTGTTTTGGATATGTCCTACCAAAAAGCAACACAGAAAGCTCACACAGGCAAAACATCTTGCTGACTCAGGCTGGAATAAATCCTATTACAGAAGTGAAAGTCTAACCCTAAACTGCTTTTGGTTCTGTGGCCTCACACAAATGACAGAAAAAGGGAATGTACAGCAGCATGAATCATGCTCCAACATGGGGATTTTCCAAAGCTTTCTGGCTGCTGAATGATGCTCCTGGAGAAGCAGAATGGGTGACTGAACCACAGACACCGTGTGATGAAGGACAGTGGAGAAACCACCCTTTGGCCTGTGCCAACAGGCCAAAGTGGAAATACAGGCTTTAGGTTGCAGCCAGAACTTACTCATCAGAAACTTCGATGGAGGATTTCTTGTAGCCACCTTTTCTTTTCTCCTTTAGCGCTCTGAATTTCCTTCCCATCCTTACTAGCAGCAGAACAACCACAACGGTGGAAGGGAGAAACACCAAAATGGACAGCAGTGCTGCTGAGGTCAGCTGGAAGGAGACACCTGAGGGGAGACACAGTTGGACCAGCATATAAACAGTGAAATGCAGCTTTCCTGAGCCTCTGGGACAAACATTCACTCAGGACACAGCTCGGTGGCCTTCTCGTGTAAAGCACAGAGCTGGCAGATTTGAAACAGCCTGTCACCAAATCCTGTCACAAGCCCAGCCCAGCCGGGTGCTTTAGATGCAAAGAACTACAAAGGAAGGCAGGGCACGACACAGTTCTATCAGCACGTCTGAGCTGCAAATTTGGGGCAGGTCTGGCACGCAGGGCAGATGAGGAGATTGAGTGTTACTGACAACCAGTGCTTGTGATGTGAGCGTTATTTTTAGGGCAGTATTTCCTCAGTGTTTAACTTGTTCTACTGCAGTACTTGGAGACTGAAGCTCCTGAACAAAGGGATATTTTCGATTTCACCACAGCTCCCTCTGTCCCTTCCAGCCCCAAATAAATCTAAGAGTTCTCAATGCATTGAGCTGAGAAAGAAGGGCTGAGGTAACTCTTGCAGAAACTTTAACATGGAACTCCAGGGAACGTCTCCCATGTGATGCTCAGAGTTCCAGGACCGTAACAAAGCTGCAATGCAGCTCTCTTCCCACAGACGAGGCCAAGCCATGGGAATGGAGTCTTACCCCTCTCTGTGACTTCCAGAACAGTCTGGGGAATGTTGTGGTACACGTCTGGAGGATTCTTCACACTGCAGAAGAACGTCCCATTGTCACTCATCTCTGAGCTTTGGATAGTGATGGAAGCATCGCCATGGGCAACATTCCCGACCCAGGATATCCTGTCTTTGAACCTTCCCTCTGCTGTTGGGTATGGAATGGACTGATAATGGAAAATCTAAAAGGAGGCAAAGACAATAGTTGTGCCAATAAAACACTCAGCCAAGAAAGCAAAGGAAAATGCTTTTTGGATTGAAATCATAAAGGAATACACATTAAGAAGTCAGGAAGAACACTTCCTATACACGGAAAATAAAGCTACCAATCATCTTTACAGTCATACAATACATGGCTACAGTGCAAAATGCAGCACTTGCAGCAAACCCCCAAATCTATCCACTTTATCATCATCATTACGCTATTTTTCATTTACACAGAATACTTTTTCCCCCAAAAAACACCAAAGGAATTTCACATGGGAAAGACGGCAAAGTGATGCAGCAGCACAGCAAAGCAAACAGAAAATTCACATTTTCAGCACACACAGAGGCCTGGTGAGACTCCACCAGAAGAAAGGCTCCCTGTTCCACTTACTGTCTCCATCTGGCCACCATCGAGGGGTCGGTATGTCCAGTACACCAAGAGGCTCTCAGTGATGGGGGAACTGGATTTAAATGTGCATTTCAGCAGGGCTTGCTCACCTACAAAAGCCTGCACTTTATGGCTGGCTTTAATTTCCAGGGAAAGAGCATTGCGGACACCTGATGGAACAGGCACAAAAGACAAGGATTAACTTCTTGTTGCCAGCGAGGCACAGGAGTGTTAATACCCCAAAAGCACAAACACATGTGCAGGTCAGCCCCAATCCAAAGACCGAAGCAGAGTAATGACTACATCCTCCACAATTAAATTTGAAGGAAAGCAGACAACTTCCATAACCTATTTTCTGTGGGACTGGCTCTAAATAAAGTGTCTGGAAAATACCACCAAGAGCCTGCTTATATTTAGATGTGGAGATAAAGAGCTGAGAAACAGAATCAGCTGGCTCTCTGAGGAGTTGCAAGGTACCACCTTTAGGTACTTTACTTTAAGGTACCATTACTTCAAGGCATTTTACTTTACAGCAATTCTAGCCCTGTCTGTCTTGCCACAGCCCCTGAATTCCGCATGCACCAGATCAAAAGTCACCTCCCAGCAATAAATGCTCTTAGTTCTTGTTTCCAGCGTGGTCAGACGTTCCTATCCTGCCTTTCGCAAACCTCCCCCTCCCAGCTTAGGAAGCAGAGGACGGGGATGCCGTGCGGGAAGCTCTGCTCTGCTGGTCGCCCTTCTATTCCGCTGCTGTGCGGGCTCCGAAGGAGCCGGAATGGGATTATATTTCCCCTGCCGCTTCCAGCGCCCCGCACGGCGCGGCCGGAGCGACCCGCGGTCATCTCCGCTCCGGGATGGCCCTTCCCGAGCCTCCCATCGCTCCATGAACCATCCACTTCGCCGGGACGGTCCTTCCCGAGGTTCCCACCGCCCCGGGATGGCCCTTCCCGAGCATCCCACCACCCCGTGGACCATCCACCGCTCCGGGACGGCTTTTTCCAAGCCTCCCACCGCCCTGGGACAGCCATTCCTGAGCTTCCCACCGCCCCGGGACGGTCCTTCCCAAGCCTCCCACCATCCTTCGGAGCACCCACCGCCCAGGAATGGCCCTTCCCGAGCCTCCCACCGCCCCATGGACCATCCACCGCCCGCCGGAGCCGCATCCCGGGCGCTCCCCGCCCGGTTCCCACGCGGGACCACCCCCCTCCACCGCGCCCGTCCCGATCCACCCCGTCCCGTCCCAGTCCACCGCATCTCATCCCAGTCCACCTCATCTCATCCCAGACCCATTACCGAGCAGCAGCAGGAGGACCCCCCGCGGGAGAAGGAGAAAGAGGCGGCCGCCAGCCCCCGCGGCCCCTCGGAGCCGCATCCCTGCCGGGCTCAGCCCCGGAACATGGCGCTCACCTGGCGCAGGTGAGGGCGGGGCATCCCCAAAATGGCCGCGCCACCTGGGCACACCTGGGGCGGCCGCCGTGCCCACCCCCGGGCTGAGCGCAGGGGCTGCTCACCACGGATGCCCCATGCCCGTGTCGGGGCCAGCCCCCCCGACCGCGTTGTCGGCACTTTCTGGGTGCAAACGTGCTGATTTGGGTCAAACCTACTCAGCACAGCGCCTTTATTGATGACACAGGTGATTGAAAACGAAAACACACACATGTAATGTGGCCGGCGCATTGCAGGTTGTAAAGCCATAAAAGACACTCTTCAAACAAACAGGTCGCTGCTTTGATTTGGGGCTGGTTAAGTCTCATAACAGGTTGGATTTGGGGCTGGTTAAACACTGTTACAGCTCTGCAGGGTCCACCACCCGAGGCCTGGTTTGCCTTGAATAACCTGTGTAAGGGCAGGGGCTAAGGGAGTGCAGGTGTGGGGTGTGCTGGGGTCACCTGGGCAATGAACAGCACCTGGAGGAAGTGGGATATTGCTGCTGCTGGAACTCCAGCTGGCGTAGGATCTCATACCACCAAGAATCACTTGCTCAGGAATGTCTCTGAGCTCAAACACACTGCTAGACAAAATTTTGGGGTGCCTGTGCCAGTGGGTGTAAGGCTGCTGAACGGGGGAAAGAAGTGTCCTGCCTCTGAGGGAGCCAAAGGGAAGGCAGGGCAGTGCTGGGAGTGGGAGAAGGAAAAGCAGGGGAGGCATGGAAGGTTGTCCCCTCAACCCCAGAGCTACAAAACCCCCCAAAGCTGCAAGAGATGAATATGAAAACCACACCGACTGGTGAATGTTACCTCTAGTAACAAAGAGCACATATTGCCCAGCTATAACACTGTCCATTTAAAGTAGAAAAAAGATTTAAAGTACATTTGTTGTAGCAACTGGCTGCTCCTCTGCTCTCTCACAGGTCAGTCTTTGTTCTCGTGATGTCAGGGAGGATCTTGGGGGAGGAAAAACAGGGTACCACAAAGGCACACTGGGATCTTTAAGGTGCAGGAGTGCATCTGCTCAAACACTTGTAAAACCTCAGTTCAGTCAGACGTCTTGGCACTTTGTTCAAATCTTTGGGCATTTTTTCATCTTCACAGCAACCTTCTCCACATTCCGCAGGTGTGAAGGTGAAGGAAAGTTCCTTGTTCGTGGGGCAAGTTCCTCCTGTTTTGCTTTACTGAGGAAATTCAGAACAGTGTCACCTTCTTTCCATGCCAGAATTTCAGGTTGAGCAGAGGTACCACACTCACAGCATGAGGCATCTGTAATTCAGCTTTGTTCTAACACCCGAAATTACAAGCTTTCACCATCTGCTTTAGAAGTACCTAAGAAGAAAGATTATAAGAAAAACAAACATTCATTACTCAGGGTTATTGCTGAAAACAAAAATAATAGAGACAACTGCTGACCTCGGAAAGTGAGTGGGTAAAAGTTATGCTGAAATGCTTAAGCAAAGCCAGCAAATATGGAAACAGCTGCAGTCTTCCTGCAGCAATTTTAAAACAATAAAGATTAAATGAATAAAAAAAAAGCAGATTCAAAACTGGCAAAAGGAAATTAATTCATTCCTCTTTATCCACAAAGCAGGAATGTCATGGAAAGCAGCAACAACAGCTTTCCTACAAAGGTTCCTCAACACTAGGGTGGAGAAATCTCTTGTACGTTTAAGAGGCAGTTTCTCTCCACTGCCTGTCTATCTGCCAGTCTCTCTCTGAAGGATCCCCAACAGCAAAGTGTGGCTGTGGCCTCAGCTCTTTGTGCTTATGGCACCCAAGGCCTGTTGACTGGGAACAGCAGTGAAATACCCGAGGGACTGTGTCTTAGACAGCCCCCAGAAACACTGAGACATAAATTAAAGATGAATACCTGCACTGTATACACCAATTAGACCTCTAGTCTTCTAATGGACTGGCTTCCTTTTCTTCTCTCCTCCTCTTCAGGCTCTCCTTTTCTTTGCTGTTTTTAAAAGAAAGGGAAAAAAAAGAAAGAAGAAGCCCAAATCAGTGTCAGACATCCTGAGCAGGAGGATGTTCTGAGTCACACACGGCAGACATAAGGAGTTACATGATAAGTGTGTTAATGTACGGTGACCACAGTGCCAGGCTCAGGGGACAGAGGGATCATGTGCCACCACGGCAGCTGGATCCTTCTCAGAGTGAGAAGCCACCGTGAAGGGCAAGAGCCAAATGAGGACTCCAAAGCTGGTTCCTCCTGGGGCTCTGTCCCGCCTGCAAACACGCAGCCAATTATCGCTAATTGTGTTGGCAGTTTTGCATTGTAGATACTCAGTGCAGGGTCCAGTTCAGGAGAGCCACCGAGATACACTTGACAAGCTTTCCCAGGAGCCTTTCCCTCCCTCCTCTGTCCTTACAGTTCAGTGTCTGCCACCTCAGTCCTCTTCTCTTGCGCGTTCTTGCGACGCTGTCGACAGATAATCACAACTATCACCACGATGATCATCAAGACAGAAGCAGATCCGATGGCTATGGCCAGGAAATGGATTTCTGAGAAATTCACTGCGTGGAGGGAGACAGAGAAATGAACTGCAGGGACAAACAGGGGGCTCTGGTGGGAGGCATGAGGCTGGGAACCTGCATCTGTGAATAAAACCTTTCCTTAGGCTCCTTTTCCCCCTGTATTCACAGACTACCCCCATGCTTTCTCCTTATAACCCCTCTTCTTCCATAATTTTCCCAAATGTGGAGGAAGACCCCCCAATGCTTTGCCCTGGTTAAGTTCACAAGACCTCTGGGGGTGGTTCTTGCCTTCTCACCTTTCTG
Source organism: Sclerurus mexicanus (assembly GCA_013396755.1). NCBI lineage: Eukaryota > Metazoa > Chordata > Aves > Passeriformes > Furnariidae > Sclerurus > Sclerurus mexicanus. The sequence goes on along the minus strand of VWZF01004008.1, from coordinate 1,330,126 downwards.
CACAACCCGGAGTCGCACTTCCCCAATGGTGCCATAAACATCTGGCCAGTTTGTCACCTGGCAGGTGAAGGTCCCGTTGTCGGTGGGCTGCAGGTTCCAGATGATGATGGAAACATCCTTACGCTCGATATTGCCATCCCAGGTGACTCGCTCCTTAAACCGCCCGGAAGGCGGCTTGTAGGGCTCCTTCAGGTAGTAAAACACCTGCAGGAATCGTGGAAACACACAATGGGAGGGGCCCTGAGGATTCCCATGCACTGTAAGTCATGCCAGGTGCAGGATGTCAGCTAAGAAAGGGCTGTGGTGTCATCAAGGCACAAATATTTCAGCCCCGATCACCCAGATCTAAACAGGAGAATGTTCTTTAGCCAGGGTCTATAAACAGGACTCGTTGCTCAGATTAATCATCACGGATGACTGAGAAAAGGCCCAAATGCCCACAATTGTGGGTCTCAGCTGTGCCTGTGCCCACACCTGGAACTGCCGCAGTCACTGGGCCTTGGGACTGGTTTGTTGGGGCAAACCAGTTTGAAATGGAGCATAAAGATCTCACTCACTGGCTCGTGGGAGCTCAGGTCCTCGGGCTGGAAGTTCCAGGTCACTGACAGCTGCTGGCTGGTGGGGCTGCTGCTGGAAAAGGTGCATTTCAGCCTCTGGTTTGTGCCGTTCACAGCAACCACCTCCTTGGAAGTGTAAACTTCCACTGCTGCTGCCAGCCAGAGTGCTGCAGGGAAAGCAGAGGGGTGAGAGGGGAACACCACTGTCTAGGGGTGAGCTCATCGCTGCTCCTTCTCAGTGTTTAGTCTGAGCAGGAGCCTGCCTTATCTGGTCCTGGCAATGATTGTCTCAGGCACAGGTATAAGTACTGAGGGCGGTAATCCTACAGATTTCTTCAGAAAATCAGTCCTGCCCATTCAAATTGGACTGCTGAGACCCAGTAAATAACTGCTATTTCCCATGCTAGAACTTTCTTTGCACACTTTGTACTCTCAGCCTCATGCACACCATGGTGGAAACTGCTCTTACTTGTAGGAAGGGCCTGTTAGAGGGTTAATAACCCAGCTGAGGAATTCTAGGGGAAATCCTCAAGGTAAATGTGCATTTGTTTGTTGAAGAAACATCCTCTGTTAACCAAACCACCACACCTGCTGCTTTAAAATAAGTGAGCATCACTGACTCAATGCTGCCCTGAGAGAGGGACAACCAGCAAAGGAACAGCAAGGCACAGGAAGGAGGAAAATGAAAAATAGGGAAACCAAAGGATTGCTAGTGAAGAAGAAAAAAATATTGGCCATTTCCTGTTAACTTTAGGAAGTTAACTTACCCCAGTGTGATTCAAGCCAAAAAAGCTTATCTAGGGTTGTAAAATACGGCTTCATAATGGAGACGTATTTGAAATTAATTTATAACCAAAGACTTCCTTCCAAATAATCTCTTATCTCAAAAGGGAAAATATTTGAAATGCCGAAACATCGAAGGTATTCATATTTGGAAAACTTCATTGGCACAGATCGTGTTTCTCATCCAAAGATCTGGTGCCAAATCTTCTCATTTTATACCCCTTTTAAAAGAAAAACTGTGGGAAATAAGTCTAAAGTACTTGTTTTCAAGACAGATTACATGTGCTGATGAATTTGGGAAAGGAGGACGTGGTATACTTAAAATTCAGGTGTTTTGATATAAACCACTGAAAATTCAAGAAAGTTTGTCAGTCTGGAACTGTCACTGTATAAAGGATGCGAACCTGGGGCTCCTGGACAATCCCTGATTGTTTAGGAACAAAGGCAGCAAAAAAGAGGTCTAAGAGTAAAGTTCAGCTTCCCGGCAGGAGAGAAAGGGACGTTGTAACCTGAGCTCAGGAGGAGATCGATGTTCTTCCGCCCCAACACGCCTAAACCTGTTTGGGAAGAAATTCAATCACGTCGTGTCACTTCCAGCAAACCCTGGACCGAAAGAATCGCAGCACAAGTACCCGAGGAAAGTCTCTGCCTTCGTGCTGATGTAAGGGAACGGGAGACAAGGGTCAGGATGGCAGCGGGGCCAGCAGGGGCAGGTGTGCTTACCTGGCAGCTGCACCCCAAGGACGAGCACAGCACCCGCCCAGGTGCGGCCGCGCATCGGGGACGCCCGTCCGTGCTCACGGGGTGAGCGGTGCTGGAAAGAGAAATTCCTCTCAGGCTCTCGAGAACTGGGTGGAAGATGGGTTTCTCAAAGTCCTCCCAGCACAGCAGAGCAAAGTCCTTCCTCCCAGCTTGGCCGGCAAGGCAACCTGAGCGCTCTTGGTGCTTGAGTCAGCACTCCCTGCCCTGGTACCGTGGGAAGGTGTGGAAGCACCAATCACTTCTCCGCGTAAACCAGGGAGATTTTCCAGGTAAGATTAATTTCTTCTCCCTCCCATATTCCTTTGCTCTTTTGTGTTGCAATCATTCCTCCTCCCAGCTTCCACCTGTAACCACTCCCCTCTTGTGGGAGGTAGTTTTGCTCCTAAAAGAAAATTTGCCTGAAGGTGTTTATACGTGGCTCGAAGGAATGAGGGCTCTCATTCATTTGGTGTGGCAAAAACCTACAGAGTCCCAAAAGAGCAACCCAAAACAGGCACTCTGTGGCAGCAGTGTGGGCACGCATCCAGTGGATTGAAGGGTCCCACCAAAACACAGATACCTACAGCACAATGATTCTAACATTCTTTGGTTGCAGCCGTCACACAGAAGGATGGGGAGACTGCCTTAACTGGTGCTTGGGAAGTTCCTGGAAAAGTCAAAAGACAAGGACATTGGACATGAGTCCAGCCCAGGGTATTCCAGGCACTGCTGGGGAGACCCCACAGCGCTCCGCAAGTGAGGAACATCATGGGACACGAAATATTTTGCTGGAGACACGTGGCAGCCGTCAGAGCATGAAACCGAGCTCTGTGTGTGTTGGCAAAATAAGGATGTTTGCGTTCGAGGACCATAAACCGCTGTAACAGCAGGACCTGCGCTGGCTGTGGCAGTGTTTGTGTCTGGTCCTTGGGGTCATCCCAGGTTGCCACTTTTTGTCGTGACTGATGCTGGTTTTCCAAGGCAGGGCTGGGGAGGGTGCCCGAAGCCCGGGGTGTTTTGAGGGGCTCCCTTCAGCTCAGAGCTGAGCAGCAGAAGGAGGGCACCCTTAGGAGTTTTTGGATTACCAGGGACACACTGAGAGGATGTCAGAACTGGCCAGAACATTTTGGGGAAAGAGGACAACAGACTCTCAGACTTCTGATAAGGGACAACCACGTGGACATTTCTCTCATGTGCTGCTACAACATCCTCGGGGCAGTTTCTGAGGGGAATGCTGGATTTCTTTTTAACTTTTAAACTTCAAGTTATAAATTTGGCCGTGTAAAAAGCACTGAGGCAAACAGCCCCATGGATTGTCTACAGAACAGAACAGAGAATATCTGCTAGCCTGTCTATACTAATAGCTCTGAGACACCAAGGATCTCTATTTTCACGGGAATAATTTAGCCCTGTGTTAACCCTTCATCACTGCGTCTCCCCAGACTTCCATTCAGTAACTATTCCAAAACATCATCTCCTTTTCTTTCACCCCCCACCCTGAATATTTATCAGGCTGGGCGATTGTTCTGATTGTGTTTAAAGCACTGCCAGGCAGTTCTTAGCAGCCAATTTGCAGCCACTTCTTATCACTATTTCTGCACAGGACTAGGGACAGGCTCTGATGCCATCTTTACTTGCAGACTTTTAATAATCCTCATTTTGTTTCAAAATGTGAAACTCACTTGTTACCTAAATTCTCGGATGTTTCGTTTTGAAACTGAAATTACTAAAAGAAAGCTCTACGAAGCACCCTAATAAAGAAAATAGGGCCCAAAACATTGGGAATAGCCATGTCAGTGAACAGCGAATTCTTGGGAAGGAGTGAGGAGCCAGCTCCATCCTTCAGGCGCCTGGGAAGGAGTCCCTTGAGGTGTGTGCCAGGTGCAGAATATAGAATATCTCCTTCCCTGTGAAAGGAGAGAGACTTGGATGGTTTGGAATGTCTTCCCTGGACCTGTGCCCCCAAATGCCCGCGATTTTCCCAACACTGGAGCAGCTCTGCCTCCTCTAGGCTTGGAGCAGAGGGAGGCGGACAAGGCAGCGTGTTCCGCTCTGTCCGTGCCAGCATCCCTCCCGGGAAGAGAATCTCCTTTCAGCTTCTCCGTAACGAGCCGAAAGGTGAATTTCTCAAAGTCTTCCCAGCACAGCAGAGGAATTCTGGGCACCCCCTGCCCCCGGTCCCATCCGTGGTGGGGTCTGTGCCTGCCCCAAGCCCATTTTGGAGGGACCGTGTCCTGCTGGTCCTGGCTAGGGCAGGAGCCCCCTCTAGTGGGGACCGGCCGCTTCCCGGGCTGGAGAACCTTCCAAAAAGGATGCTGGCAAGGATGGATGTCCCAGCTCCTGAACATCGGCACGTACAGGATCAGTGCTCTGCCCCTGCAATTCGTGTGGGATTTCTGGTCCCTCCCTTCCTGCCTTCCAGGGTGCGAAGGGGACCAACAAGGAAACCAGTGGGGCGCTCTTCATCAGGAACTGTAGTGATAGAACAAGGGAGAGTGGGTCCAGACTGAAAGAGGAGCTTTAGTGGGATATCGGGAAAAAACTGTTCCCTGGGAGGGTGGGCAGGCCCTGGTACAGCTTTCCTAGAGAAGCTGTAGCTGCCCCTGGATCCCTGGAAGTGTCCAAGGCCAGGTTGGATGGGGCTTGGAGCAACCTGGGCTGGTGGAAGGTGCCCCTGCCCATGACAGGGAATGGAACTGGATGGTCTTTATGGTCCCTTCCAACCCAACCCATTCCATGATTCTACATGAACTTCAGAAACTCTCACTTCGAAAAGCTGATGGGAAGGTCCTGATGGCAAATCTAATCCCAGCTCATTTCTCCTGCTGCTCCCAGGGCAGCTACAAGAGCTCTCCTGAGGCTTGGACAGGCTGGTGCAGAGCAGCCACCCCTCGCTGTCAGTGACGTCCTTTGAAGACATTTTGAGTCTCTGCACTTCCTGACCTGGGCTTATTTCACCACACGTGTCCCTGGTCTGCCTTGGCTGCTCGCAGGTTTCGCTGGAAACAGTGAGTGCCCCTGCAGCACCGCTGCCAACAATTCTGGGAAAACATCCTGGGTCTCCTTCTTGTAAGCGGACCTTGAAAAGCCACCGTGTTCTTTCCTGCCGTGCAGCGATGCTGGTGTGATGTGGTAGAGAAGAGCGGGAGAAGGAGGAACACAAGGATGAGGTTGGAGCCATCCTGGCCTCTCCTGGGGTTCCTGCTCTGTGCAGGTGAGTCTTCGGGCAGCAGGGTTGGAGCTTGATGCAGTGTGAACTCTAAGGTTCTGTGGGTTTAATTTTATTTTTATGCCTTATGCATGTGCTTTTCTTAAACTATTTTATGATCCTGGGTAAATACCTCGGTTCAGACTGGGTGGGATATCTCTGTGTGGTGGAAATTTCCACCTTGCCAGTTCCAACTGACTGGCTGGTTTAGGATGAAGTGCAGAGGGTCTGTAAAGAGTGCAAAAAAGCTGGTAACAATGAGATAAGTTTGAAAGATAATTAATTAAGATATACTACAGTAAAACCACTGTGCCAATGTGCTGCAAATACCAACAGCTAATCTTTGGGAAGATAGAAAACCTCTGGTTTAGCAATGTCCTGTTCTTTTTTTTTTTAAATTTAAATTCCTCTACATAAAGAAAAAAGCATCAGATCACCTTCTGTCCAGCCAAGTCCTATGTCTGTAGAATTTCAAATCTACAAGTATTTATGTATTTTACTTTGTACTGACAAATGTCTTTAAAGGAAATCACAAGTCTGATTCACATGTGAAAACTGTTTCTGTAATATTCCAGCTCCAGAGACTCCCATGGAGCTGGTTGTTTCCTACAGGACAGAAAAATCACTTGGATAAACTGGTTTACAGCACTAAATCAAGGGTCAGGGTCCCACCCTTCAGTGAGTTCACAAGGTTCTTACTGCAGAAACCAGGCAGGATTTTCCAGCAGTCTTTGCTCCATGATAATAAAGCACAATTTTGGGGTGTACAGCTTGCAATAACAACCCTTTTTCTAAATTGGGTCAGAAAATTATTCAAGTTTCCATTCTGTGTTAGTCTGTGTTAAAAATGGCTTTCAAGGGGAAAGGCTTAATTTCAAAACAACATCCTGTCCCACTACCAGAATATTTCTGATGCCTCTAGCATGAATATAGGATTATAAACATCTCCTTCAAGCATCCAAGTTCAGAAAGGACATCCTGGAAGTAGGAAAGGTGTATTATATCTCAGTAGCTAAATTACTTAACGCTTCTTATTCTCTCTTTTGTAGTTGGTGCCGCAGATCAGGAGGGTAAGTGTATTTTACCATCCTTCTTACCTATTTAATATGATCAAAAGACCAAATATGCCTCACAAGTGAGGACTAAAAGTCAAATAGAAATATTTGAATCTTGTGAATATTGTAGTATAGGAAAAACTCACTGTTCATGAATTGGCAGTGATCTCAGCGGTGGAAAAATCGGCTGTCATGAATTGTCCTTAGTTATTGCCACTGATCCCCAAGCAAGGGTGAGCATTTTCCAACAGCAACAAGCAGCAAGGCAATAGTGAGCTGATTTTTTAATGCTCCTTATTCTCTTCTTTGCCCATGAAGAATTCCTGGTGGAGATTTCCGGCACCAAGGTGACAATCACATGTCCCTTGACCGCAGATAACATAAAGTGGGACCCATCTGGGAAAACAGAGGATGACAAGAGGAAATACATCCTAGAGGACCATGACAGCTCTCCTACCACCCTGAGCTGTTCATCAGGGAGTGATAAACATGAGCTGTACCTGAATGTCAGAGGTGAGTGGACAGCCCTCTGTCTGTGGGCTAAAGTGTGCACAGCTCAGTGGTGGGGTGTTAGGAGCTGAGACTTGATTTTCAGTGCTGCTGGAAGTCAGATTAGATACTTCAAGGCATCTCAAATGGCGCCAGAGACCTGAATTTAGACAACCAAATCTGCTAGTTCCCACTGTGCGCCACGTTTATCACTGTGTGTTTGATTCTCCTGCATCACTGTTTTCCGAAGGGAAATTCCCCATCAGTAGGCTGGAGGGGCAAGAAACTGCACAGCGGTTTGTGCTGGCAATTACACGGCTCTTTAAAACAAAGAGAGAAAATGTACCAACAAATTAAAAACTACCAACAAATTAAAAGCTGAGTACAAACAGCAGGGAAAAAGAAACACCCAGTGGGAGAGATTGCCTAAAACTGTAGTAAATTCTTCAGCACTTGGTGCTTTTGCAGAAAGACCTTTCTTCCTTCTGACACACAGAAGGTGACTGTGATGCTGTGAGGTCCTTCCCTGCGCAGGCAGTGAGTCTGAAAGCCCAATTTTTTGGCAAAAGGAATCTCCCCTTTCCTTTCTTCTTGCTCTTTCCCACCTAGAACTGTATCCCTCTGCCAGCACTAAGGGGCTGAGTGAGGCTTGGGCTTTCCTTGCTGGGAGGGAGGGGAGCCCAGCTCTGAGCATCCCTGTCTCTCCTCCTGCCAGTGTGTGCCAACTGCGAGGAGCTGGATGCCCTGACGGTCACAGGGATCATCGCTGCCGACATTCTCATCACCTTGGGGGTGCTCATTCTGGTCTATTACTTCAGCAAAAACAGGAAGGGGCGAGTGAGCACCAGTCCTGCCCCTCGGCCGCGAGGTAAGAGCCATTTCGGGCATCTCTGCTCTCTGTGGCGGCCACTGGGCACCAAGTGAAGCCCCCAAACTGTGTGGTGGAGCACCCTCTGCTCCCCCTGAGCTTCCAAACAACACTCCTGCTTCCCACATCTGTTGCTCCAGGCTGCCTTTGTGTGTGGGATGGGAACAGCTGCTTTGTCAGAGTTCCTGCCCATAGGAACCCGTTTCCCTGCTGTGCAGCAGCACTGGGGCTGTGCTGGGGCCAGCCCTGAACAGCAGGCGCTCCTGGCAGCAGTTGGCTCTTCAAAAGCTCTAAGCTCATAATGAAGCCATGCAAGTTGACCTGTGGGTTCGTGGCATTACCCTTGGGACCATCCTGGAAGTCCCTCGTGCTGTGTTACCTGAATCAGCACAAGGATCACCTCTCTGTGCCTCTGTTTCAGGTCAGAAGACGCAGCGTCCACCCCCTGTTCCAAACCCGGACTATGAGGTATGGAGTGCTTTGCACCCCTCTGCTGGCAGGGCAGGGAGAGCCAGGTCTGGGGACTGGTAGCATTTATCTTCTTGATCCTTTGAAGAAGCACCCAGTCAAGCTCCAAGCTTTCCCACGAGTGGAGGGAAAAAGGTGGTGAGGGTGGAGCCCCTTCTGCTGGTGCTGCCACAGGGATTTGGGAGCAGAACTGCAGCTCCCTGTGCTCTGCACCCACCACACAGCAGCACTGCACCTGCTCTGCTTTTCCCCACGTGTTGTGTGGACTAAGATAAGGGTTCCCAAACTAACATCTTCTTTCTTCCCACAGCCCATCCGGAAAGGCCAGCGGGAAGTGTATGCAGGCTTGGAATCCAGGGGTTTCTGAAACTCCCAGGATGACAGGCTGGAAGCCAGCAGCACAGGGGCTAAATGCTTCTGCCCACCTTGGTCCCAGCTCTCTGCAGCTCTGCTGAGGCTTTTTGGGATAAGCTGAGTCAGGCACCCGCGCTCCCACTCTGGTGTGCACTTTGGTTTGACATCAGGGAACAGCAACAAATGAGCAATTGGCAAGAGAAGTTTTTCCTTCTCATTAAAGGACTGCACCCTCACTCATTGTTCCTGGCCTCCTTTTTGCTCACACTTCTCTCTGTTCCAGTTGCATGCTCTGGTTTTCCCTTTTCAGTTAATTTCTGCCCTGAGTGGCTCCATTTCCTCCCAGTGCCTTGCTGGGCAGAGAGTGGATCCTTCAGAGTGTGTGGCCTCTGATCATGTCTAGATCTCATGTTCACAGCCTTATCTTCATTTGCTGCCCAGGGCTGGAGCAAAAGGAACAGAGGCAGTCAGTATATTAAAAACAAAATGGCACAGCAGCACTGGGACAGGTTAAGAAGGGCCCATGAGATGCTGGGAAGGTTTCTGGTCTAGCACTGGCTGAGCCACCCACGGTTCTGTAACTGAGCAGAGCAACAGCTCTGAGCAAAGGAAACAGCAGCAGTGGTGGGTGCTGAGGGTGGTCTAACCCTTGAGTTTCAGTGCGGGGAGACAAGCACCCAGCAAGCCCCGTGTGCAGGTCGCTGTGCTCAGTCTCAGGATGTGGTTTGAGAGGCACAGCTGGGTTTACCATACAAGGCCCTGAACATCGAGCAGGGAGATTGCAAGATACAAAGAGCACTAACCCCCAGCAGCTCCAAAACCTCTCTGGGCCATGTTCTCACCCTCTGCAAAACAGCACTGCTCCAGGGGTGCTTGCTCAGCCCAGCCGTGCAGCATGGATGGGATGGGAGAAGCTTGGACCACACTGGGTGTAACAGGTCTGAACTTTGGTTTCAGGCTACACCGCAGTGCATCTGCCACTGTTATGTGGTACATAAATGTACAAGCTTGCCCCGTGTTTGCCCCAGCCACTGCCATCCCACACACTCCTCATCTCAGCGGGATCAGCACCCACCCATGGATATCTTTGCCTCTGTGCTTACCTGCACTAGAGAAATATTTCTTTGTCCTTTCAAAGGTGAGGAGCTGAGGAGCCTCTCACAGTGTGGCTCTTGGATTTGTGCTTCTCCTGTTCCTTGGGTGGGGTTAGCCACCTTCGCCAATTGCTTTGAGAAGTGATGGTGATAAAAGAGCTACAAACTAGGAAGTCTGCCGGTCACTTTTTTAATAAAGTCCTACCCAGATGGCTTTCCAGGTAAAGGCAGGTGTTGGCATATTCTACCTGCAATGGCCACATCAGGCTGACTCTTCACTGTAGCAAGAGAGAGCACAAAAACCACTAAGACATTATTCTGCTCCTCTGAAGAGCAAAATATTGTCATGTAAAGACCCAACACCATAGGAAAACAAGCCCTTTCCTTGTTCACTGCCCACAAGGCTGATCACACACTGATCCCTCTAAGGGCACCTGTGAGGCACCCACAGCTCTGCACAGACTACATGTTGTTTGCTGTGTCACACGTGTCACTGATTTGTGGCCAAGTTTTATTTTTGAGTGGTACCTCTTTTTTTCCTTTATACCACTGAGAAATGATGAACTGGATCGCCTGAGTCACAAGGCAGTTCTCAGCCCAGTGCTCTCTAAAGCCTGGAACCCCAGATTCTTAGAAAAGCAGGAAAACACAACCTACAGATGTGTGCAACTGGCACAGGGCGGGTGACCTGGTTTCTGAGGTTTCTAACTGCTGGCTGGTGTCTGCCTCCCATTGTGGCTGTATGGGACAGGCAGGATCCTTATGGTTCTGTGGACATACGGCAGATCCCATCCAGTGTTCACCTTCCCCAGATTCCAGATCCCATCCAGTGTGCCCCTTCCCCAGGGACCTCAACACAACTGGTGGAGCAGGGAGGCTGTGGGACAGGTTCATCTTTAATGAGAGGAATACAGAAGTGCGGGAGGTCATGGAATGAGCACAGCACTAAAGCGTTGCACCTTGGCATAGAGCAGGAGGGATCTCCAGGTGAAACCTGCATGCTGACGGAGTCAGAGGCCCCAGAGTGCTCCCACCTCACTTGCGGGCACGGGCGGGTGCCAGCCGGCTGTACTGCTCATCATCCCGCTCTCCGAGGGGCTGCCAGGGAAAAAAAGGGGAGATGAGCTACAACCGTGTCTGTCCAGCCCTGGGAGGGCAGCTGGGTCAGCCCTCTCCTTGCCAAGCCTTTGGCAAGTGTCCCTCCCTCCACGCAGAGCTTAACCCAGAGAGGAAGAGCTGAGCTTGCCCATCCTCTGTGTCATTCTGGGGGAGGAAGCTGCCCTGTCAGAGAGCAACCTGCAGTGTGCCCCAGTGCCTCCAGGCATTGAGTATCGCCCAGCAGCCGTGTCCTCGTGGCAACACCAGGCTCACACCACACAGGTGTGCCACGACACTCACCTGGTAGAGCTGGTCGTTGGCAATCAGGTTCTGCCTGTCCGAAGCTAAACAGAGAAAGAAGGCGGTCAGCAATCAGTGGGATGCACGGGCAGCGTGGTGGCTTTACCAACAAGCCCAAGCAGCTCCTGGAGATGCCCCAGGCCCCATTGCCCCCTCACCTCGTGACAGGTGTCCCCTGTCGTGGCCAGTGACACAGTACACAGCCACTGCCAGCAGCGCGGTGGCGATGACATCCGCGATCACGATCCCCGAGATGGTGGCAGCGTCCACCTCGATGCAGTTCTGGCACACTGGAAGCCCAAAAGGACAGGGACACTGAAAGCAGGACCATGTCCAGCACCCTGGGGCTCAGCTCCCAGGGTCAGTCTGAGTCCAGAGTGCTCAGCCAGCTCTGCCAGTGCAGGCAGGTTCCAGTCCCAGGCCAAGAGAGGCCAGGGATGGAGTTTGGCTTGTTGTGTGACCCAGGGCAGTGCCACAACCTGCCACCTGTCCCCCAGCACGCAGTGCAGGGCCAGAGAGTGGCAGGTCATGGCATTAACTCGGGCTGCAGAGCTCTCATGGTGGCACCATCTGCAGCAAACTGGTGGAGCAGCCCACAGACTCTGGGAAATCAGTTGTTCCCTCAAAGACTTGCTTGGGTGAAAGCTCCAGGCAGTTCTGGCTCCAGAAACCAGGTGTGCCACACTTACTTCGATAGTGCACCTGGAGCTTTGCCGGTTTGCCTCCCGCTTCACACGTGTAGAGGCCTCTGGGGTCATCGTAAATTCTGCTCAACTCCAGCTGACTTGTGTTTCCCACAGGAACGTTGTCTTTCAGCCATATGATTTCACTTTGCTTGCCTGCTTGACATTGCAAGAACACCTTCCCGCTGGCTTCTTTCACGGTTATTTTAGGTTCTGAAAAAAAAGAAAACCAAACAAAAAACCAAGCGAGCAGAGAGCTTCACTGCTGAGTTATCAACCCTCACAGTGGGGCAGAACTCAGAGCTCCTTCATGGAGACGAAGAATCGCATCAGGTTGTCCCTCAGCAGCAGAAAGGCCACCACAAACAAAAACCTCTGGAAAAGGCAGACTCTGTCTCCACAAGGCAGGGTTGAATCATCACAGAGAGCAGCACACGCAGCTCGGTGCTGTCACAGCCATAGTTTAGGGCAGGCAGAGCTGGCAGTGATCCCATCCTCACTGCACCGATTCCCTTTTCCCCATGGACATTTGGAACCTCACATCCACGTGGAAAACCTCACCAAACCACGGGGCTCCTTCCCAGCACCCTCCCAGCACCCCAGACACTGGGAGCAACACGGGAGCATCTCCAGGGACCCCACTGACCCGAGACCCAGGGACTCACCTTGGTCCCCCCAGCTGGGCACGGCCAGGCTGGCCAGCAGTGCCCAGATGCCCAGGGCCCTTCCCCTCCACATGGCACAGACGTGGTGGCTCTGTGCCCTGTTCAGAGAGCTCCTCGCCACAACACACCACGCGCCCCAGATCTGTGTCAGGTGCCGGATGCTGGGGGCTGGAGCCTCCCTCCCCCAGCAGCTGGGGATGGCTGAGGTGCTCTGAGCCTGCCTCCTCACCCCAAACCAGCCTGGCAGCCCTGGAAGGGCAGCTGGGGCTGAGCTGGTGGGCTCCCAGCAGCCGCGGACCCTCCAGGACATTCGGCGGCCAGGGAGCCTCCTGCAGCCAAGGGTGCCCCCACATCCAGGGGACACGGCAGCAATCCCAGAGCCCCCACCATCCGTGTGTTCCTCCCACCACCCACATGTTCCCCCCAGCGCCCACAAGTCCCCTGGCAGGTCACTGGTCCTCCCCACCCCAGCCATGGAGCTTCCCACCGTTCACAGATCCCCCCACAGCCACAGAACCTTGAAGCAGCTGCAGAGCCCCCAGCATTTAAATGTCCCACCCCAGTCACGGTCCTTGCACAGCCACAGACCCCCAGCACCCACTGGTGTCCCCCAGGCTATAGAACCCCAGCACCCACTGGTGTCCCCCAGGCTGTAGAATCCCAGCACCCACTGGTGTCCCCCAGGCTGTAGAATCCCAGCACCCACTGGTGTCCCCCAGGCTATAGAACCCCAGCACCCACTGGTATGGTCCCAAATATAAACCTCCAGCACCCACAGGTCCCCTAGCACCCACTGGTGTCCCCCCACCTATAGAACACAGTATGTACTGGTGTCCCCCCACCTATAGAACCCCANCGGGCGGGCTCGCTGGTGGCGGCCGTGCTGGCGCACTCGGGCCGGCTCGACAAGGACGACCTGGGCACCCGCGTCCGCCGCCTGTCCCGCCGCGTCGAGGAGCTCAAGGCAGGGCTGGGCGCCGGGCAGGGGCGCGGGGTGCGAAGGGAGGCAGGGGGAGCGGGGCAGGCGCGGCGGCGGGGCCGATCTGGAAGGGGATGTCCGGCCCTGGGCCAGCCTGGGTGTCCAGCCTGGTCTGGAATGGGATGTCCAGCCCTGGGTCATCCTGGGTGTCCAGCCTGGTCCTGATAGGGATGTTCAGCCCGGGGTCAGTCCAGGATGTCCAGCCCTGGTTCATCCCGGGGTGCCCAGCCCTGATACCTCCCAAGGTATCCATCCCTGGTTCATTTCAGGATGCCCAGCCCTGATACCTCCCAAGGTATCCATCCCTGGTTCATTTCAGGATGCCCAGCCCTGATACCTCCCAAGGTGTCCATCCCTGGTTCATTTCAGGGTGTCCATCTCTGGTTCATTTCAAGGTGTCCAGCCCTGGTTCATGCCGGGGTGCCCAGCCCTATCGGGGTCTCTCACCCCTGTCCCCCTTGGTCCCGTCCCTGCCCCCCGAGGTGACACTGTCCCTCTCCGCAGGGGGAAGTCTGCAACATGATCAACAAGAAGTACAGCGAGTTCCTGCCCAGCATGCAGAGCGCAGAGGAGCTGGTGGCACAGGTGGACGGGCTGTCCGGCAACATCGAGGTGCTCAGGACAGACATCGAGAACAAGGTGAGTCCTGCAGGGCGCTGGGAGGTTCCACCCCCTTGCGCCCCAAATCTGCAGCACCCACCCCATTGTGGCGTGTTCTGAGGGATCTGGGGGGAGGAGGTCACAGCCCCAAGGCTGGCAGAGCTCAGGGAGTGTTTGGACAACACTCTCAGGCACGTGGTGGGATTTTGGGGTGGATGGCAGGGACAGGAGTTGGACTCGATCCTTGTGGGTCCCTTGCCACTCAGGATATTCCAGGATTCTGTGACTCTTATTAAGAGCCCTGGGTGATATCAGCCCCAAGGAATGCCTCACAGTGACAGAGGTGTGTGTAGCAGCAGGGTGTAGGTTAAGAGCTGTCATTAAGGGATTGTCTTCTTGTTGTGCTGCTGGGAAAGTGTGTCACAGTGTCCTCCAGAGAGAAGGACCAGCTCTGGCTGGTGCAGGGGGTGTGACACACAAACTGACCAGCTGCTTGTTGGTCCCACAGTGGTTTTAGGGTAGAACAGGAACTCAAACCATACCTGTGCACATCTGCTGAAGTTTTTAGTTCCTGCAGCTCCTGCAGGTCAGATTGCAGACCCACACTCTAATCGCTCCCTCTTTAATGTCCCAGCCTCTGGAGTTCTACAGTGGTGTTCATTGAGAATTAAATTTTTGCTACATTCGAGCCTTCTCTTTTAATGACTGTGCTGAAGGAGCACTGAATTAATTTTGACTGCATTTTAAGACTGGATTTCTTTACAGTGCCTTTAAAAAATCTGTTAGGAACTAGATAATCTTTAAGGGCCCTTCCAACCCTAAACATCCTATAACTCTTATGTATTAAAAGTCAGTCTGTAAGTGTTTCTAATGCTTATAAGAAGTAAAATGGATGGAGAGGTTTTCCTCCTCACCAAATTATTCTAGTAACAGCAATACTTTAAATCTCGTGTTGGAGAGGAAATGTGCCTGACAACAATTGCTGTCAATGAACTGAACATTCTGGTTTTTTAGGTCCAGCGAGATCTGAATGTGGCTGTTGCTGAATTTACTGAGTTGAAGCAGCAGCTGGAGCGAGACACTCTGGTTCTGAGTGTTCTGAAAAAGCTGCAGGAGGTGAGGAGGGGAGGTGGGGGGGCACCTTAAAATCATGCTCCTCGTCCTGAAACATCATTCTGGTCTTCTCTTTTGAATGTCTGGAACTCCTCTGTCTCTGTGTTGCTTAAAAGTTGTAGTTTAACAGCAGAGCTGTTAAATCTGTTACCTCTGAAACTCTGATTGTTGCAGTTTGATAGAGCTGTTAAAGAGCACAAGACTGCATTGAGGGAAAAGAAATATATTGCAGCAGCTCAGCAGCTGGAAAAGGTAATAATGGCTTCTTCAGCATAAATTTCACTGCCTGGTTTTGCTTAGCAGGGGCAGCACTTAGCAGTGTTTTGTGTCTGGTCTTTCCCACCAGGCACGGAGCAGCCTCAGGAATCTGGAATCCCGCAAGGGCTTTGAGCTGAAGATCCTGAGAGCACTTGGCACGGAGCTCACAGTGCAGACACAGAACATGCTCTGTCATCTCGGGGAGGAGTGGCAGAAACTCATCGTGTGGCAGCTCCCTCCTTCCAAAGGTGGTTTGTTTTGCTGTTTTTCCTTCTCTGTTTGAAATGCCTGTTTTCAGGCACTGGCAAGATAAGAAATACAGTAAAAGCGTTGGACAGAGTTGGTTTAAGCTCTTTGGGAAGAGGGAAAATATTGCTTTCTGAGGACTGCAGGAGCTTCTCATATCCCGTTCTGACAGAGATGGTGGTTCTTTGTGTTTAGAAAGCAGCCTGGAGGCAGTGGTGCACTCCGAGCTGCACCTGCACACGGTGCCATCCAAGGAGGAGGAGGTTGCTGGCCCACCCGTGGTGTCTGTGCTCCAGGCCTTGGCTGTCCTGGGAGAGCTGCGCACCAGGCTGAAAGCTTTTGGTAAGACAGACCAGACAAACAGAGCCCCAGTAGCCCACGTGGACAGGGGTTCAGGCTTGGGGATGGATATTGAGATCCAGGTCACTCCAGCAGCACACTGGAAAACCTTTCTCTCCTGGCTTGTGTTTCCCACTGATTCTGAAGTCAACGCTGTCATTCTTATTAATAGTAAATTATTTATCCTATTATTTACCTGGAATTATTTATCCTTTCCTTACAAGTCAGTATGCTCTTAATCTGTGACTGTGTGGTTTCATAGTCTGATGCTCAAAGACTTTTACCTCATTAGCTCTTCTCTGAAACAGCTAATCTAGAGAGTGTTTCTTCCACTTCCTGTAGTCTCTCTACATCCAAAATAGGGTTGGACCTCACTGGAGCAAACTGCTGTTGGAAAACATATTTGTTCTCATTTCCTCAGGCCAGTTTTTGCTGAAGTACATCCTCAAGCCTCTGATTTCATACCCATCCCTGCAGCCACTCACAGAGGAACGGCCAGACGTGTTCATCCTGAGGTTTAAATCCGAGGAGCCTACCTTGGATCAGTCCTCTCCTATGGAGGTTTTTGACAAGATCAAGCTTATTTTTGAAGCTCTCCACAAATATCTGCTAAGTAAGTAGTTTCTCCCTTTTGTAATTAGTTTATGTTCAGTACTTTTCTAGAATACCTGCTTGTTAATCAGTATTATGTGTAAGGAAAATGAAGGAGGAAAGTCTTTTAAAGTAGTGAAGGATCTGGTCCAGGAAACAGCTGTGTTAAAATGCATTTGTGTTCTCTGGAATGCAGATGTGCCTCTGGAGCAGCCTGGGGAGGACAGGAAGGATGGCAGAGTTACGCTGGCAGAGCTGCTGGGGGAGCTCATCTGGGAAGAGCTCTCAAACTGCCTCGTTCAGAACTGCCTGGTGAATTCCATCCCAAGCAACAGCAGCAAACTAGAGCAGTATACAGAGGTGGGTCTCAAAAAATCCCTCAGAAGGTGCCAGGTGGCCAATTTGAACACAAGGCCCCAGGTAGTCCAGTGTGGTGACATTTGAGTGCTTACTGCCCTCTAAACCCTATTTTCATCCCTTGTTTTCAGCCGAGTGAAAGTTTATACAAAATTTTAGTTTAGTTCTTTGATTTTAGGAAGCTGTGTTAACGTCGAATACATATCTGCTCTTCTCAGGTGATTAAATCCACAGAGGAATTTGAAAAAGCCTTAAAGAACATGCAGTTTTTGAAAGGAGACACGACTGACTTACTGAAATACGCCCGTAACGTCAATTCCCACTTTGCCAGCAAAAAGTGCCAGGATGTGATTGCAGCAGCCAGAAACCTGATGACCTCAGAAATCCACAACACTGTAAAGGTGATGCCATACACAAGTTTTTCTGTGTGAAAAAATAGGAGTTGGGGAAGGATTGTCTGGAACAGTCAAGTTGTTTTTTTGTAGAGCACTTGGGATTATTTGGGGATCTTGGCAAATAACAATTTCTAAACATTTTTAATAGTTCTGCAGTCTTATGTTTATCTTGGGTCTTAAGTCTCTGTCATTCAATGCTTTGCAGTCTTGCACAGTCTCCTTTCTGCGGGCTCTAAATTCCATTATACCTCTCTCTTGTCTCCCCTTAGATCACACCTGATTCCTCTGTAACCCTACCACAGCTTCCTCATCCTGGCTCAGGGGATCACTTGAAAACGCAGAAACCCTCCAACCTCCTGCATAATGGCACGGTGAATTTGGAGAATGAGACCAAACTGAGCCGGTACACCTTCTCCCTGCCCTCCTGCCGCATCAGCTCCTCCGTGGAGCAGCTCATGGAGCTGGTTTATCAGACACTCTTGGAGGCCACAGTCAGCACAGACCAATGGTAGGAGTTATTTACCAATAACCTGTGTGTCAGAAGCTCATTGTCTCTAGCAACATCAAGCGTCTGTTAATAGATTAAAAGAACTTTAAGTAATATAATATACTCCAAAAAGAGAATTAGTCATTAAAGTTGCTCTCATCTTGTCTGGAGGATGCAAGCCTGGGGTTGTGCAGGAGACTGATACAGCTGATAACTCTGTTCCCTGCAGTACTCAGGTTAAACAGGCTTTGGGAGTTAGGTTTTCAGGGAACATTCAGGTGCACTGCCTCGTATTTTAGCTGTTAAAGCAGTGTCGCCGTGGTAAACTCCCTGGTGTGCACAACACAGCTCATGGCTTCTTGGGAGAGATGCTACTGCAGTGTTCACTGTTTTATCCCATCTCGGCTCTCAGCTGTTTAGAAACATCAAACCCATCTCTTTTCTCCAAACCAAATGGTAAGTGCTTGCACCCGTTGTGAGCAGAGTTGTTACTGTGTTTGTGCTGGTGAAAGCAAAGAGCTCCAGCTCTGCAGCTGGCAGGGCTCTTGGGAGAAAACAAACATTTTGGGGACCCACGTAAAGTCTACTTTAAAAAGCAGAGACAACAGCCCTGGAGCAGGAGAGTTGCCCAGGTAACCAGCTGCCCTTTAGTGGCAGAGAGAGGGCTGAGTGTGCACACCTGGTGGGGAAGAGACACTGTCCCCTTTGTTCCTGGGGTTTCACATATCTCCCTTCTGCCATGAGGGCAGAAGCTTTTGCACACTGAACTTACAAGGTCACCACAGCCTTTGTGAGTTTTCCAGAACGTTGACATGGCTGTAATTGATCCTGACAATCCCCTCTTTGTGCCAGTGCCTCAGTGCTAATAAAACCTTGTTTTGGAGAAGGCTGAGGGTCACCTGTGAACAAGACATTAATTCCAGTGACAAGCTGACATGAGCCTCATTTCCCCTGTAGCTGTGTGCAGCTCTTCTACTCTGTGCGGAGAATCTTCCAGCTGTTCTATGAAGTGGTGCCAACATACCACAAGTAAGTGTGTCTGTGTGTATTTCTCAGGGCCTGCTTTGGGAGGGAGTAATGCTACTGGAACACGTCCACTTGTCCACTAGAGCCAGAGATTACTAAGGGCTTCCTCCAGCAGCAAAAAGCTACTACTCCTAATCTGTTACTAAATCATACCTGTGCAAGTCGCCTGTCTCATGAGCAAGGGGATGGTTGAAGTTCTTACACAGTTGTATTTGTTTCCAGCCACACAACTTTGACCCCAGGTCTGATGCACAGATTATTTTTTATAATTTTTTTCCTGCCAAAAAAAAGCAGAACTGAAGACTGAAAGGACACAATCCCATCAGAGAACACTGGGGTGTTCCTGACAGGACTTCTCTCCCTTTTCCTCAGCATAATTTTGCTGTAACAGAGTGTGTTTTTGTTTGAAAGTCCATTGCTAGAAGAAGTGTGGGTATAACACATGATTCAAATGCCTCATTTCAAACTCCTTCCCTGTAAGATCCTTTGAGGAAGAGACAGGTTAAATGTTTTTATTCTGACTGATGTCAATCAGGCCTTGCCCATTTTCTGCAACACCTGCAGTGAGTTTCTCTGGGGAAAGCATGACTGCTTTTTTAACAGATTAATACATAAATCCATTTCTTCCTTCTCTCCTCCTCCTTCCTGGGGCAGGGAGAGCCTGCAGAAGTTCCCCCAGCTGGCAGCCATCCACCACAACAACTGCATGTACCTGGCTCACCACCTGCTCACCCTGGGCCACCAGTTCCGCTACTGCACCACCAACATCCTGAGCAACGAGGCAGCCTCCTTTGTGGACCTGGTGCCTGCCTTCAGGAGACTGGGTAACTTCACCTTTAGTCCTGAAATACTGTTGGGTCACATGGAAATCAGTCCCGCCAGTTGCTGCTGGATGGTTTCGTGCAGGTGTGGCTGCTGACTCAGTGTGAGCAGTGCATTGTTAGCTTTTGGACAGGTGGCAACAACATTTTCTAAATTTGGAAGTTTTGGCTCTTTGAGACCCAACTCTTGTCCAGCACGAAATTCCAAGACCATTCCAGTATCCAGCACAGTGTTGTAGCACTGTATTTTGGGATCTGCTGCTCAGTCCTTTGATGTTTTCTTTAGCTTATTCTATGGAAACAAATTCAGAGACAAGTTGGTGTGAGCTCACAGGAGTCATCCACAGTTAATTCTGCTACTCTGCTCTTTTTCAGAAGTGTTGCAGCAGTGCAAGCTGCACAAGAGCTTACTGGTTAAATTGGCTCTATGCGACTGTTTAGGGAAAGGAAATTCGATTAAAAATAAAACACTATGGCAAGTTCATTTTTCAGCAGTTACAGACATAAATAGGCAGAGAAAATTTAGTAATTGCTTCATTGCTTCTCTCTGCTTGCTTTTGCTCCTAAAGGGATGGAGTGTTTTAAGGCCCAGATGCGAGTGCAGAAGGAGGAAATCCTGGAAAGGCTCTCAAGTGCCAGGAATTTTTCTAATATGGATGATGAGGAGAATTTCCGTGCAGCAAACAAAGCAATAAGGCAGGTAAGGAAGGCAGTGAAGGCCAGACGTGCCTTTGTCTGCACGGAAGGTCCAGTGTGAAGGTCCAGAGAGCTGTGCAGAGTTTCAGCAGAGTGGAACTCTTAAAACAGCTGTTTTCTGACATGATGGTTTGGGTTTTTTTATCCTGGGCTGTGTTTTTAGCAGGATATTTCATTGCCTTTTGCTTATTTCGGTGTGGTTTCTGACCATATGTGGTCACCTTATCCCTTGGTGCCTTTCCTAATGTTCTTTTTGGTAACATGGAGGTAACACAGAGCTGTTGATTCCAGGTGTTGCATCAGCTGAAGAGACTGGGCCAGGTCTGGCAAGATGTCTTTCCAGTGAACGTGTACTGCAAGGCCATGGGGACCTTACTGAACACAGCCCTGGCAGAGATTGTCACCAGGATTGTTGCCCTGGAGGTACCTGCTGGGGTGAATGTGCCAGCCCTGGGGTGGTGGGGACAGTTGGCATTTGTGGCCTCTGGGAGTTCATCTCCAGATCAGAGTTCGGGGGAACAGTCACCTTTCACAGAAATTATAATTGTGTGTCCATGGGAAATGCTCACAGTACCAATTTTTCGTTTCACTTTGCACTCCAAAAACGAATCTCCCTGCTCTCCACTGTTGTATTTTCTCAACTCCAGGATATCTCTGCAGAAGATGCAGACAGGCTGTACTCCCTCTGTAGGATCATGGTGGAGGAGGGGCCCCAAGTTTTCACCCCTCTACCTGAAGAAGACAAAAACAAAAAGTACCAAGAGGAAGTTCCAATTTATGTGCAGAAGTGGATGACATTCAAAGAGCTGATGATCATCTTGCAAGCCAACCTCCAGGAAATAGTAGATCAGTAGGTGTTTCCCTTTCTTCCTTCTCAGTTGGTTCTCAGCAGGGAGCTGGGAAGTGTCTGACACCGGCAGGGCCTGTTCAGGGGAAAGGCAGTCACTGCTGATGAGCATCAGGCAGGCTGTTTTTGTCTGGATGCTCATAGTCCATTTCAAGCTTGCTCACAATTTCCTGCAGCTGAAGGAAATGACCACTGGAACAAGTCCTCAGAGGGTTGATTTAATGTGCCATTTCTGGGCAGTTTGGTCAGATAAAGCTCTTTGTCTCCCATGCAGGTGGGCAGATGGGAAGGGCCCTCTGGCAGCTGAATTCTCAGCAGTTGAAGTGAAGAGTCTGATCCGAGCCTTGTTCCAGAACACAGAAAGGAGAGCAGCAGCGCTGGCCAAAATCAAGTAACTCCACGTTTACACGTGCACCTTGCGTCCTCTGATAAAGCAAGAGCAAACTGAGACTTTCAACTATTCTCTTGATTTGACCTTTTTTATTTCTACTGGTATAAAAAAAGATTAGAATTGGGTAAGTGCTTTCTGGAGCTTGGCTGGGGGAGGAAAGGAACGTTTCCTGGTGTTTGAGGGCAGAGAGTGTGGTCTAGGAGTCTGGGACCAGAAAAATCACAGGTGAGGAACACACAGACACTGCCTGCAGGCAGAGTTTGAGAATTCCATGAGCTGGTGGGTGTACAGTCCTGGTGAAGAAGAGGTGCTTTTGCTGATTGTTGCTAATTCCCATTCTCTAGGGTTTCATCTTCCTTTTCAGCCCAGCATAGGAAAATAAACCAAACCTTGTACCCAGCATCTCTGTGAGCACAGGCACTGCTGCCAGACAAGCCTCCCATGGGAGGGGCTGTGTAACCTCATCTCAGACTAGCCTCAGGGTCCTGGAGGGGACTTCTATTGCTCAGTAGTGACTCTCATCTATGCAGTTCTACATCAGGGGGCCCGTGGCCCCTGTGTCTTACCTCTTCTGTCCCTGCAAGTTACACATGATATCCACAGACTCTCAGAGCTTTTCATGTCCTCCCAGGAACGCTGAAGTGCCAAACTTAGCTCTTTCCCACCTCAGGATTCCCTGAGGAACAGACCTCAAGAGAGCAACAGTTTAGAGGGGGATGTGAGGAAAGGAGATCCTGTGCAGAGTGAGCTGTTGGTCAAGACACAGGGTTTTTCACAAGTAGCAAAATTCTCTTATTCCTCATGGAAAATATCTTAAAACTGACTTAGAATTTTTCAGTCTCGTTTTACCAACTGTAGAAGCCAGTTCAGCTCCTTCCTTTACATTTTCGTTGGGTGTGAACTGGGTATGTCTGGTGTCTTTCTGGTATTATATATTACATTTTCTGTCCTTGAAGAATGTGGGAATGCAGCAGGGAAGGGAGATACTAAAGCAGAATCTGACTGCCACTTAAAACTCAGCTTTTTCTTTTGTTCCCCTCCAAGTGATTTACTCAAAGGCTGAAAGTGTTTCCCTTACACTGACATCCCATCCCATCCCCTGTCCCTTTACACACAGCAATCAAAAAACCACAGATTTTGAAAAACACCACTTCTCCCATGTTTATTGTTCACAGAAATGTAATTTGCTATTTTCTTTAATAAACTATTTATACTGAGGATGTTTGGAATTCTGTTCAGGTTGAATCAGGATGAATCAGTCCCAGACTGTTCTCCACTTATTACGTGGAAGATGCAAAGTGTAGCTCTGTGAAGTCTCCCCTTGCCTGATCTCTAGTAGATCTAATTAAATAAAAAAAACACTAAAAGAGATCAGTACCATAAAAGAAGTTGTCCCGGAGGCTCATGGGTCAAGGGGAAGGTCAGAAGGAGTTCAATAGGGTGCTGGCACTGGGATTTGTCTGTGGGACATGCTGTAGGACAGGCTGCACGCACACCTGGGCTTACCTCAGTGACCTGGTAAATCCAGG
This sequence comes from Sclerurus mexicanus, assembly GCA_013396755.1. Classification (NCBI taxonomy): domain Eukaryota; kingdom Metazoa; phylum Chordata; class Aves; order Passeriformes; family Furnariidae; genus Sclerurus; species Sclerurus mexicanus. The sequence continues at coordinate 1,307,088 of VWZF01004008.1, read as the reverse complement.
GCAGGAGCTGAGCCACGTTGGTGTAGACGCCGGGGTGGTTGGGCTCAGCACAGCCCTGGCCCCAGCTCACGATTCCCACCAAGCGCCACGTGGATCCGTCCCAGCACACCAGGGGGCCCCCACTGTCCCCCTGTGGGGCAGAGCCAGGGCTGAGGGAGCTGCTCTGCCCCACGGGCAGGTCTTAAAGCTGATCCCATTCCCCCCTTCCACTAGCCCAGGTTGCTCCAAGCCCCGTCCAGCCAGGGATGGGACACCAAAACTCTGGGCAACCTGTTCCAGTGCCTCACCAAGGACCTCATCATCAGGCTGGCATCTCCCACCCAGCTTTATTCCATCAGCCGTACAAGAAGCTGGAAGGAGGATCCGGGTGCGCCCCCAGCACTCCCCACCTGCTGCCCGCTGTTACCTGGCACGCATCCACCTGCCCCCGGGGGTACCCAGCACACAACATCCTGGCAGTGAGCTCCCCCGAGTACATGCACGAGCTGTTGCACCTCTTGGTCCCGATCAGGGGCACCAGGGCTTCCTTCAGCGTCCCGGCCACCTGCGCTGGGGACGGGGAAAGAGGAGCCAAGGGGGAAGCAAGGTCTGCAGGGAGCAAGGGGGGAGAGCAGGGCACTAGCTGGGCAAGCCAGAGATGGGGAAATGGGGTTATTTTATGGGATTAGGTACAGCCAGGCCCACAGGAGCTGGGGGTGTGGGGTGCAGGCTGTTGGAGCAGGGGTGGGATGAGGGCAGTGGGAGCATTTGGAAGCTCACGTGTGGAATGGACGGGGCAGTGGGGAGCAAGGGGAAGGTCTGCTGAGGGACAGGACCAGGCTGGGAGCTCACCTTGGTCAGGGGTGGTGTAGCCCCAGCCAGAGACCCAGCACTGCGTGCCCTGGAGGAGGTCCTGGTGGGAGGGCGGCAGGCACACGGCACGGATGGCACCTGGGGAGAGGGTGACAGGAAAGGGCCAGGGCAGCGGGGACAGCTTGGGCAGCAGCAGCCAGGGAAGGGCTGCAGAGCCCTCAGCCTGGCTCACAGATGTGAAAGGCTCTGGGTATTCTGCAAGAGGACCAAGGCCAGGCTGGATGGAGCTCTGAGCACCCTGGGCTAGTGGAAGGTGTCCCTGCCCATGGCAGGGGGATGGAACAAGATGATCTGTAAGGTCCCTTCCAGCCCAGGCTGTTCTGTGCTTCTATAAAGAGCTGCTCTGAGTGGGCAGGTCCAGAAGAGGCTGGTTTTGGGGCAGCTTTTCATTGTGGGACAGGACAACATCTTACTGGAGAAATTGAGGGGGACTCGGAGCTTCATCAGGGCGATGTCGTAGTCGAGGCTGTTGTCGTTGTAGAGCGGGTGGTGAATGATCTCCTGGACTGACACCCCAGCCTCCTGCCTGAGGGAGCCATGGGTGATAAACCCTGCAAACACCAGCCAAGCAGAGGCCTGGAGCCTCCTGGAGCTGAGCAGAACACAAGAACACATCAACACTGACCAGAGTGCAGCGAGCACTGGCACCTGGGGTGGGCACGGGGAGCCCCGGGGGTACCTGTGCACGCAGTGAGCCGCCGTGAGGATCCACTCCCGTGCCAGCACGGAGCCCCCACAGCGGTGCTGGGAGCCCTGGCACACACTGACCTGCCAGGGCCAGCGCCCGGGGGGCACATCTGCCCCCCCGACCACCCGCACAGCCCCGGCGGGCAGCCCACACTCTGCAAGGCATGGGTTAGATAGAACAGGCTGCACACCCCCACGATGGAGGGCGAGGAGAGCGGGGGGAACGGGGGAAAAGAAAGGCTGGAGCCAGGCAGGGATGCTGGGGATACAGGAGAGGAGGGAGTCGCTCACCTGAGCACCTCAGAGCCACAATTCGACCTGACTCACAGCTGCTCCTGTGAAGGAAGAAACAGCAGGAATAAATCCTCCTGGTCAGGATAAACAGCAACCGAAATCCTCGGGGCACCGAGGAGCTCCAGGGAGGCTCCAGCAGCTCCCAAAGGGGCTGCTTAGTGCACAGCACTTGCACAATTTGTTACGCTCTTAAGCCCGAAAGAAAGGCTTCAGCAAACTCTGCTTCCCCCAGAGCTGCCCTTACCCGACCTGCCACAAGTCTTCCAGGCTGCCTTCCTGGTGGGGTCTCACCTGAAGGAACTGCTGCTCACCGCTCACCCTGACATCCGTCAGGTTCACTCCTTTCTCGTGGGTCATTCTGCAGAAACAACAGGAATTGTCTCAGGAAGGGGATCAGGAACGTGACCCCGTCATGGGAGCAACGCTCTGCAGTCCTGCAGCTCCTGGCAGGGAGGATCTTCTGGAGCTGTTCCTGCAAGTCCCCATGTCATCCCAAGTCCTGGGTTCCACCTGCATTCCCCAGGGAGCTGTGTGACCTGGCGCTGCTGCCCTGACAAACCCCCAGCCTTCAATCTCCTGCTTTTGCCAAGATCATCCCCCGCAGAAAAAGGGCAAACGGGGGTCAAAGCAGGTGCCTCTGCCATGCCCACCTGAGGTACCCGAGCTGCTGGCACAGCAGAGTGCCCAGAGAGCGATTCCAGCCCTCGTGGCACACCGGGAGCCAGCCGGGATGTCCTTCCACCTGAGCTTCCAACAGAGAGCTTGCCGTGTTTATTCTGAAAGACACTAAAGCCATTCCATCAAAGACAACCTGCGAGCCCCCGCCTTTGCCGTGTTCTGTGCGGGGTCATGCGCAGGTAGAGTAAGAAAAAACCCACCCAAAGCCCCAGGACGAAACCATTTGAGGAATGAGAAACTATAAATGAGCACAGTCACAGAGGGGACACAGGGAAAGGAGCCCTGCAAGAGCTGCCTTTGCTGTGGGACCCCTTCATGCAACGAAGCTGCAATTCTGGGAGAAGCAGCGGCACTTAGAACAAAAAGCAAGGTCAGCAGGAGATATTTGTCTTTAAAGAGCCTCCTCTCTGTTCTCTCTGGGCTCGACAGGCACTGCCCTGAATGCTGCTGCCCTCTCCCCACCCTTTGGGGCAGGAAGCAAAGAGACAAACCTGTGCTGGGAGCCCCCTGGACCACGGGCTCTTCCTCATCCCTGTCCCCACAGGCTGGGGTCGCATCGGGGCCCTGGAGCGAAGGGGACCCCTGCTCTGGCTGAGGCTCCCGCAGGTGTTTCACTTCAGGAAACAGAGAAGGGGGTGGAGATGGACTCACACAGCCTGGGCAGCACCCAGGATGCAGGATACTGGGGACAATCCCACGCTGCCACTGGAAGAGGGCAATGAGCCTCTCTGGCACCGCAGCAACCAGCAGCAGAGCCCGCACCAGCCACATCCCTCCATCCCAAGCCACAGCTGACTGGCTGAGGAGCTCCCACCACCCCCTTCTCCAGTGCTGCCACCCCAAATTCACTCAGTGTGGCAGTGGGGCTGTCCTTGGAAACACTGACCCAGCAGCCACGTCCCCGCTGCCATCCCCACCAGCAGCCCCGCGACCCCGAGCAGCAGGAACAGCCTCCTGAGCGTGCAGAGTGTCCCGAAAGATGCCTCAGCAGAATCTTCAAAAGAGGGACAGAGCATCAGTGTGGTTTGCCCATCTCACAGCTCTCCCAAGCCCCTGCGTGGCTGTGCACCAGTTTCCAGGGCTCGCTGCTCCTCTCCGGCAAGGCTAGGAGGAGCTGAGCCAAGGCAGAGGATTCTGTGGCTCCGAGCAGCCTGCCCATCCCCAAAGCCCACGAACAGCTCACCCATGTGTCCCAGGGAGGGCTGTGTCCCCCGTGCTCCCGTCCTTGGCTCGGCTGCGGGGCTCCTGGGGCTGTGCACAGCATCCTCGACGTGGTCGGGGTTGTCGGGGAGCCGCTCGGGTAAGTCTGGGCTCTGGGGAGAGCAGGAGAGTCCCAGGAGCACATCAGTGGCAAAGGCTGGGCGTGGTGGAAGGGGACAGGCTCTGGAATCCCTTCTCACCATGGCAGCAGGAGCAGAGCTGTGGGAGCTGAGCACACAAGTCTCCAGTGACCCAGCTCGGGTTCCCCAGCCTGACGCGGTGCATGCGCAGCGGCCACGCTCGAGGGACTCCTTGTTCCAAAACCCCCCTTCTCCAGCTCACAGGGCCCTGGCAGGGGCTGGGGGGATTGTTCAGCTGCCCCTGTCCCACCCCTCCATCCCCCTGCTCCTGGGAGATGCTCAGGCTGGGGAGCCCCGAGGGAACGCTCCCATCCCTCCCCACGCGAGATCAGCAGCTGTTGAACTGCCTAAGCTCCCAAACCCATCTCCCACCTGCTTTCCCCCTTTAGCCCCCCCATTACCTGCCATATGAGAAGCCCCAAGTGCTGCTGAGGCGCAGTGGCACTGCCCACGCTGTTGGTGTGAGTGGCTCTCCTGGCTCTGAGCACCTTGGGGATCAAAAAACCCTTAGCTGGGAAATGATCAGAAAAGAGCCCGGAGCCGCTTTTTATCACCCCCACATCTCCAGCCGTAGCACACCAAGAGCAGCAAAGGTCAGGCAGCAGCTCTCAGCTCAGCTTCTCATTTTCCATGTAATTCCTTGTTGCTGAAAGATGTCAGTGCTCTGCGGACTGGGAAGAGTTTCTAACCCACGGCTTGGGTACTGGCTGGGCCGTGTCGGGGCAGGAGATGCTTTTCTTACCAGTACAGACCTCTTGTGGTACAGAAACTGCTTGTGCTGCTGCATCCCCTCATCCTCCCCTGACCCAGAGGATGCTCCAGCACAGTTTGCCACACCCGAGGTGCTGCCACATCCCCAGAACCAAAAGCAGAAGCAGACCCAAAGGACTGTCTCATGAAAGAAAGACTTGTCTCATTTACCTACCTCTCTGTCCCCAAAAGATACAGCTGATGGTTTGTTGCTCAAAACACCAATGAATTTTTAATGCTATTTAATCAAGGAAACTTCTATGAATGTTTCATGACCTGTCCTGCAGGTTTGTGCTCTCCGTGAACGGCACCAGGTGTGTTGTGGCACAAACCCACCCTGTGCCGGGCAGATGGTGTGAAAACAGGGGGCTTGGGGTTGCTTTGGATTTTTTCTCCAGATCCCCCACCTCATGTAGCGTTTAGGCCAGAAAACGACAGAGAAGGCTGCAAATATCCCTCAAATCACAACCTGGCTCGGTGTCTGACCCTTGCCTGGTCGTGGTTGTGCTGTACCAGTGGCACTGGAGCATCTCCTCAGCCTGGGGAGGACTGTAGGTGGTGCTGGAGCACCAGTGGGAAAGGAGGGAACAGCTGAGGCACAGAAACCAGCCTGAGCATCCTTTGCTCTTCTGGGCACAGAGGAGAGGAAGGACTCACTCAGGCTGCTGCTCCCAGCAGGGCCAGTTCAGGTCATCTCCTCCCTGAGCATCCCACACCCCGAGGCTGCCAGAAAACCAACCTTTGCAAAAGTTACATGAAGATGCAAAAGTTAATTGGAGATGTGAGCACAGCCAGCAAAACAAAAAAACCTCCTTGACTGCAACAAAACACAGTGAGCAGGGATCGGTCTATGCAGGGGAAATGATAAACCAGAGTAAATTCCAAAAGGATCCACCAGGAACAGGTGAAAAATAAAGACACATCACTCAGCCCATGCTGCCTCTCTGCTCTGAGTCATGCTCCTTCTTCCTTTTAAAACTCATTAAAGGAAGATCAATATTTCTACCCATCTTGCTTGCCTGCAATAAGAAAACAGTGCCTGAAATGAGAGAGCTTTCCAAATTAAACATTGGCACACAGATGGAAAAGGGAGGAAGGGAAACAGCAACAACCCCTTTTTTGTTTTTTGCCCCAGTTTTCAGCATTTTTTCCATGGGTCTGCAGAAAAATGAAGCAAAAGAGAAGCAACAGTGATGAGAGAGCTTGACAGCTGCTGAAACGCCCATGCCACAGGGATACCTGGCATGTGGCAGGCATGCTGTGAAGCGTAAGACATTCCCTCTGTCATTTTTCTAACTTATTCCCACTGAAACAGCCTCCCCTTTCCCACTGGGAGCGGCAAGCAGAGCACAGCTGTGGAGCAACCAGCCAGATGTTGTCTCATGCTGCAGTAACCCCAAAGCTGGCAAAGCCATGGCTGTGCACAGCAGCGTGAGGATCTGCCCTGGGAGATGAGGGACTTTGGCCTTGTGCTCTAACAAGCACAAATTGTCTCCCATTCTTCTGCTGAGATGAGCAAGGAAGGGTCAATAATTGGCACATAAAACTGTGCATTTGACACCTCACCCTGATGCTGTTCTCCAAACTCCCAATTTGAGGATTTCAAAGCAGCTCTAACAGCCAGCTTTTACCGAGTTTTACCTACTTTAATTATCTGGTTTATCCTGCGCTGATTGCTCCATTCTTTCCCACAAAAGCTGAGTTCTTCCTCAGGGATATTTTACAAGAGCATTTAAGTGACAGGACAAGAGGGAATGGTTTCAAAATGACAGAGAGGAGGTTTGGGTCGGATATTAGGAAAAAAAAATCTTCCCCGTGAGGGTGGGGAGGCCCTGGCACAGGTTGGGCAGAGAAGCTGTGCCTGCCCCATCCCTGGAAGTGTCCAAGGCACACGAGCTCCAGTTCTGTGCTCTGAGGGACACCCAGTGTTTAAATCCCTACATAGGAAGTGTGAAGCTGCAGGACCTTACCTGTGCAAAGCCCTGGGAGTCTGAAAACTCTCTGTACCCACCCCAGAGGAATTCAAGGAGAGAAGACCCAATAAAAGCAGCCAAGTAAACGTGGAGCAAGGCAGGATTCTTTGGGGCCAGGACAAAAGCACAGTCAGTCTCATATTGCAGACTGCTGAAGCAAAAGGCTCTGCAACAACTGGGGGCAGAGAGGGGCAATAAGTTAATTAGAGGGGCAGTAAGAAATGACCATTGATTTAATCCATTAGCTGGAGCTCACAGGTTCTCCTGCCTGTTCCACCTCTTGGACCATTTCCTTCCTTACCTCATTTCTTCTTCCTCCCCTTTGCCTCCTATCTATTAAAAGTGCCTCTCTGTGAGATAAAGCAGCTGCTGGAAGGCTGTAATGAGAGAAATGGCCAAAAGCAACAGCCTAAAAACCTGCCTGGTCCTGGTAGCAGTCTGCCAAATCTCATCAGGGCTGCTGAATCCTGGACTGTGTTTTCCCAGCAGCGATGCTGCGGTCAAAATAAAGAAAAAAATACATAAAAAATTAATAAGAAGCTCCCAAACAGCCTCCCAAACCCCCCCAACCTGAGGCAGGGGGATGCACTGATGTGAAAGAAGGGAGTTTATGAGTTCCTTTGCCTGATCCGTCTCCCACTGCAGCACAGAGGAACATGCAGAGCAGAGCCCATCCCCTGCCCTGTTCCAGCCTCTCTCCCGAGGCAATTTGCTGTGTGATGATTATGGAGTCGAGAAGGCAATTTCAGGAAAACTAGTTTCTCTCTAGAAGGAATTGAATAGAGGAACTATTATAATGTGATACACTAATTTATTCAAAAGGCAGGCAGGGACAATTTAGAGGCAATTCTCTGCAGAGACTGTTCCAGCCTCCCCAGGTCAAACACTGCAGGATCCAGAGGCTCTTGCTCCAGACAAGCAAATACCAGGACTTTGTGGGGAAAGGGTGGCAATTCCCAGGTCCTGTGAATGCCCAGACCTCACTGCCCTCCTGTGTCCCTGTGTCTAAAGTCTCGCTCATGACTGTCACTTCCTTCAGACCCCTCGTGCTGCCCAGGTTAAAACAGACACCCTGCTGGATACAAAGCAAAAGACCAGAGAGTGAACTGAAGCCTGCAAAAGTGCCGTCACAGCACAGAAACACAACGAGCCAGTCCGTTCTGCAGCAGTTTCCTCATCTCTTGCTTCAGAGGAGCAGAGAGAGATGTCCTGATTCCCCTGCATGCCGTGGCTGTGGTGGAAGCTCTCAGTGCCAAGGTGGACAAGGGCACTGTCATTCCCTGCAGCCTCCAGCTGGTCCCTGCCGTGCCCCGAGGTGACTGCAAGTTCTTTGATGCTCACGAGTTTGTGCTTCTTCAGAGGACAGACAGTCAGAAAAGGGCTGGGCCCTGGGTTCTCATCCATCACCTCATAAGTGCAGAATCTGAAGACGTCAGGGATAAAATGTTTTCATTGTCTGCGGCGTGTTCCAGCACGAAGCTGTCCTGAGGGATTTCTCCTTGGACACAAGCCGGAGGAGAAGGATTATTAAGGAGCAATTAATATTGCGCTCCTTCTTTCCCATTGCCAAACACGGGTCATTTTGTCACTTTGTCACCTGACTCTTGGCCCTTGCAAATTGCTGAGGACCTAAATCCCAGGAAGAGAAAAGGGAAAAGCCTTCAGGAGGCTGGATGGCACTCAGAGTACCCACACAGCCTGCCCTAAAGCACAGCCTGGTGCAGCTCCGATGGCCAGCGGGACAGCGCTGGGACCAGTTTGCCACAGCAGATGGCACAGAGGGGGGAGCAGAGACAGGCTGTGCCCCGGGCTGGCCTCACATGCCAGCCCAGATGGGCAGCCTGCCACGTGGGCTGTGAGATACAGCAGCCACTTGCCCTCCCCTGCAGCCCAGATGAAGTCACGGTGATGTCATGGTGCGTGAGGGGCTGCCAGGTCCTGCCTGTGCCTGTTCTTTTCCTGCCTCTCTTCTGTTCCGGGGATGTTTCTCCCAGGATTTCATCCCAGCTGTTGAACAGCCACATTAGTAAAACGGGTGCTGGTTGTGATTTCCTCTAGAAATAGCTCTCCAACGTGGGCTTGTTAGGAAAACGAGCATTCCTACGGAAGACGACTGGCTTCCCAAAGCCAGGCTGTGCCCACCTCGCCCTCCACAGCACCACAAAGCCAAGGGTGCTCCTGGCTGCACCTGCAGGGCACAGCCTTCCCTGCCCCAACACCACCCCCTGCTCTGCTCCCGGAGAAGTCCACACCAGGAGCAGCAGCATTTTCCATTTCTGGTTCTTCCTCAGGATCAAGAAGTGCTGCATTTGGAGAGCCTTTCTACATTGTGTGCTTCCCAGGGGATACATCCTTTGGGTCTGTAAGGTAGAAAATCGAGTTGCAATCAAGGTCCTGCCAGAAAGTTATCCACCTGTGAAGATGTACAGGTCTCTGGGCTGCCATTAGAGCCTGCTAAACACCCAATAAAATTAACTCCGTGCACTCAGGGGGAGCCTCTGCTTTCCCTGCACAGTTAACCTGCCAACATTCCTTGGAAATCTGTCATTGTGCAGCTCAGCAGCTTCTCACTCAGCAAGAAAAAGGTGTATCCAGGAGTAGGTGGATGTTCCTGCCAGCCTTGCCTGCAAGACACTCAAGTGAGAGGCTACTAAACCCAGCTTCCTTCTTAGGAACAGGAATAAAGGTTTCCCCAGCCAGCAGCATCATTTTTCCTATACTCAGTTCCTTGCTACATCCTCAGAATCACTTTCCTCTCCTCCACGACAGGGCACAAAGTCATGGCCAGTGCTGTTAACCAAAAGCAGCTGCCTTGAAGCTCACTCACACAGCCTCATTATGGCTCCTAATTAAATAATTACACATTTTCATTCACTGTAATCACAGCCCCTACTTATGTAAATAAATATGCTGACAGCAATTACAAAATTATTAAAATCTATTACAAAGTATAGATTCATTTAAAGAGAAAACCACATCAGAGAGCTCCTGCCCAGGTCCAATCCACCCTCCTGGACCAGCCTGCCTTCCCCTGTGCCCTCACACCTTGACATCTCATTGCAAACCAGGGATCCCCTTCACACTCCACCACCTCATTTAGCACCAGGGAACCCCTTCCCACCCGGAATTCATCTGCATCTCTCCAGGCTACAAAACAAAACATCTCTAATGCATCCAGACAGAGTTAGCTCCCTTTATGCCAGCACCTACCAGTGCCAGGCCCAGCAGCAATGCTCCAAGAAATGATATTTAGGGGAGTGAAATTCCAGAATAACCTTCCCTTCACCTTTCTTATTTATTCCCTCCCATAAATTCATATGAGGTTGTTACTCAGCACTTTAAAACAGTGGCCCTGATGCCTCCCCGAAGGATCACCTAAAGCTCAAACAAAAAATTCCCTTTCCTCTTGCTATTTCACCTCTGCATGCAGCCTTTCTGCAGCTCAGGAATTATCAGATTTGCAAAGCAGTCCCTGCCAACTGGGGAAGGGAAAAAAAGTGGGATTTCACTGAGCAACTGCTGCAGTACCTATTTATTAGCTCAGATGCATATCAGCCCAATTTACCCTCCTGAAACAGACTCAGCTGTTTTCCAGGAGAAAATTCCTCTTCAGAACTCAGTGCTCTCATTAACTGAGAGATTCAAAGGGAACAAGGACATTTCTCTACATGATGAAACACCCTTGGCACCGACTACTTCACTTCCCCGTCCTTCCCAGTTGCTCTTTCTCTTTCTTTTGCTAGTCAGACACTTTCCATCTCGATGGCTTCTGGAAGCAGAGACTCCCTCTGAACTGCCCATTCCAGCACTCATTTTGCACCAAAGGATCTGTGCTGGGAGCTGACATCCCCCTGACATCCCCCTTTGCCTTCCTTCTGCTCCGCCAGACAGCCCCTCATTCAGTAACAGGGTTTGGGGGGAAAAAAGCAGCACCCGCACTTTTAGGATCACCCCTATTTCACACAACAACACACTTGAATCCTGCAGTCGTGGGCACAGCCTGGTTTACACGGCAAGGGGGATTTCTCTTTCCCTGCACAGGGGAATCCTATGACAGAGGTAGAAAAGGGGACGAGGAGCCGAGCCCTGTCAGCTGGAAGCTGCTCACTGAACAAATCGGGCTGGGGTTGGAAAATGTAACTCGTGGATGTGAGTGATTGCTCAGCTCCCCACTGCCTCAGGTGTGTGGCTGCTTCCAGTGGCAGCTGAGCCCCGGAATGCAGGGCTGGAATGGGGTTCGTGCTATTCAGCAAGACATCCAGGTGAGACAGGGATAATATCAGCAATAAACTGCAGCCCTGGACAAAAAATGAACAACCTTGCCCTTGCCTCCCTGACTCCTCTGGTAGCAAACCTGTCCATCAGGGCCAGATGAGCTTGTTTTGGGAGGCAGCAGCACACAACACCTCCCAGCTCCAGTAAGTGCATCTTGGCTTTACCCCCAGCCCTTATCCTCTTAAACAATTTTTCCCAGCGCTGACAAAAACACGCCCTCAGCATTCCTCCCAGCAAAGTGTAGTTCTCATCATGGCAAACATGGAAAGGGAATGCATGACCTCATAAAACGTCAGTATTTCCACAATGGGTGTTGGATGTTTCCCACAAATATTAGTAATGGCTCCACAATTGTAATAAAAACATTAATAAATAATTCTTACAGAATTATTCTGGAAAGTACTGAGCTCAGGAGGAAACCAAACACACCTGTGAGCATCAACCACTTCCCTCTCCTTTTTCCCTGTTTGTTTGACACAACAAAGGAAGAATCATCCTAAATGGGAGCCCTTGGGTCCTCCTGAAGCACGGCCAGATTGTGGCATCCTCTGTGGCACAGCAGAGCTTGGGTGCAGTGCTAAGAGGGTGCTTTGGCTTAACAGAGTTGCCACCTGTGACTCGCCTTTTAGCCAAAAATAGACATATATTTTAGGAAGTCTCAGCAATCCAGATATTTTTTTTTTTTGAGTCATAGGGAGAACTGTAAAACTCAGCATAGCTGTAAAACTCAAAAGGTAACACACGTGTAATGACCTGGCTGGAGTTTCTAAGTGATTCATTTTCGGAGCAGTTTGAGCTCTGCAGGTCAGGGATGTGGCTCAGCCCGACTCCCTCAAGCCTTTTCTGCGTTGGTGGTGCCTCATTAAATGCCGATGAACCCGAGGGCAAAGCGTTTCTCAACCAGCACTGTCCATCACAGAGCAGGAATTCTTTGCCCGCTGTAAACACGCGCAGCAGCCCAAGCGCATCTTCACTGCAATATCCACCAGCACTAATGGTCTTTACACGCTCAGCACACCAGGTTTGGAAAAGCAGCTTGCAAATTAATCACCCCAGGCACAACACTCAACAAAGTTGCTGTGTTTGAGCCTAAAGATGGGGGGTTTTACCCCGGAATTACAAAGGCATGCTTTGCACGTGCAAGAAAACATCAGTTTTCCCAATGCCGAGGAAACTTCTGCTTTTGTCATTGCGAGATGATGAGTCGGCCCCATGTTTGCAGGCAAGGAAGGGAAAAAACCTTTCTTTACCCACACATACGAGGGCTTTGGGGAGCTGCTCTTTCGTGCAGTGATGTGCACAAGGAATTTTGGACACCCCTGTCCCTCTGCCACCCAGGGAGAGCCCCGACTGTGCTCTGCACCCAGGCAACTTTCGGAGCCACAGTCCAGGGCTGCCTTTACTCATTGTCTCCTTCCTTCTGGCTCCAGCAAGGTTTGTCAATCGCTGAGAAATGGAAGGGAGGCGGCGAGCAAAGAATTCTGATGTTTGTCATGTTTCCCAGAGCTGGTTATTGTCCCAGCCCCCCGGGGAAAGGGCAGCAGCTGCTGTTCCAGGGACACTATTGCTGTCACCCTCTGAAAAAAAAAAAAGAAAAAAAAGACATTTCCATCAGGCCAGAAGACACAGCACATCCAACCACGGATTTTTGCGCCAGAGGGGTGGCAGAAGCCCCGTCCCCCCCCCATCCCCAGTGACACCAGTACAGCACATCCCTCAGCACCAGCCCGGCACTGGGCTGTGCCCGTACCTGCTGGCAGGACCCTGTGCCCACCTCGGCCCCGCAGAAGTCGCCCCACAACCACAGTGCCCACCTCTGCACGGGTTTCTGCCCCAAGGGCTGAGAGAGGCTCTTCCCCCTGCCCCAGCTGAGGGCCATGAGCATCCCAGCAGCCTTCCCATCCGCAGGCACTTTCTGCTGTCCAGTTTGCCCTTCGAAAGTCAAGTTTGATCCCTCATGTCCTGCCCAGCAACACCCGGACAAGGTGGAGGGGCTCCAGTGGTGATTTACCCCCTTCACCTCGAGAAGAGGGCACGTCTGACCCTTTCTGTGCAAGGAGAAGGGCAGCAGGATGGTGTCTTTAACCCACTACTGCCCGCGCTCTTCAACACCTCCTTAAGGAACCACCTCGGGAGTGGATTTATGTCCCAAAAAATAATCGGCTCCCCAGCCCAGAGGTCCAACACACAGCCCTGAAGCTCCCAAACTCCCGGCAAGGCTCCTCGCAGCAGGTTTGTTACTTCCTGCTGGCAATTTCCAAGGTGGTGATCTAATGAGTCATTAAAGACAAACAAGGAATAGGAGAAAGCTTTTGACTTAGCACTTCTTTCCAAAAAATACTGTAGCTGCAGAATTTTAAGTAGAGCGAACCAGAGCAATTTTAATATTATTAAGCTTAAACTGACAGCAAAAAGAGTGAATACAAAAGAGTAACAAAAACCCAAATATATATAAACCATAAGGCATTGTGAAAAGAATATGATTAAGCTTTCAAAGTTATACATTGAAAATTTAGACAGTGCTGGGAATGAGGTCTTTTTCTTCTCTGGTTGAGAAATATCCTCCCATATAATCAGATAACAAAGACTATAATAATTCATATAAAGGGAGCTGGTGCTTGCAGGCTTCATGGTGGCTTCCAGTTACTCTCCAGTGCCCAAATCTGCAGCTCTGGGGACACACCTGTACCTTGGGTGTGATCTGTGTGTTTCTGTGCACGTGTGGCATCACACCCACGCTCTGAGTGTCACCTTTTCTCTGCCAAATGAAAACTGAGCAGGGAAGCAGAGTCTTGAACGCTGCAACAGAGCCCAAACCCCCAACACCCTTGAGCTCATTCCAGAGCGGATTTTTGGAGCACCAGGAAGGAAGGGGCTGTGACAGACGGCCCTGGTTTACACAGTGGGAGATGAATAACCAAACTTCATGTCTAGAATATGTCTGGAGAAGGAAAGACTATTCATTCTCCTCTCAGAAAGGACTATTGGGTCAATTCATGTCTAGAACTAGAGGTTGGACTGAATTGTAGGGTCTGAGGGGTCATGAAGGTTTGGCTTTAGAGGCCCATCTCGATGTGTAATGCCACGTGCTCCTTCCCTGCTCCCGTGCTGTGTTATCCAGCAGAGCAGGGAGCGCAGTGAAGGGAGGTCTGGCACAACAGCCAGCTCCCACTGTGCAAAGCTGGGCAGAGCACACCCTGTTTCAGAGCATCACTGCATCAAAAAGAGCTTTTTAGCCTCCCATTTTAGGGCAAATCACAGCATTTCTCATGTACAAACATAGCCTGCAGTGGTTGTTGATTCCAGCTCCCTCCCCCAGTCATTAAGGGGTTCTGCAGTTTCCCTTGTGAAATGCTGTATTGATCACAGCACGTAATTACTGGTTAATAAAGGCATTCCTGATCAATTGCTGCTACCGTGAAAATCCCTGCAGTGGCTTTGTCACTTCTCTGTTGGCGAGGTTTGCAATGTTTGGTAAATTGTCACTTCATGTTTGAAAGCTGAAGTTGTTTGGTTTGGTTAATCGAGTTCATTTTTTAAAGAATGATGGAGGAAGAAGAAAGAGTGAGTCTGTAGTGACAACTTCACACAAACCACAGTCAGACATTAAACCAGAATCCAGCTCTGTTTAGGTGATGGTTCATGAGAGGGAAAAGCAACGCAGGGACAGAGGGTTTCTCCCACCAGCTCTTGGCACTGTGTCCTCAGCTTTGGGAAGGCACCAGCACTCAGGTAGGGGCCCCAGGGTGTGGGACCACAAAACTGCCCCCTCCTCCTTAAAAGTGTCACCCTGTCCCTTGGTTCACATGGCCTCCCCATGTGCGGGACACTTTTGGGTGACACTGCACTGAGAGACTGCAGAACACACAGAGAGAAACTGGGATTTGCCAACGGTGAATAATTAAGGGTGTGATTCCTACAGTGCTGGTTTTTCACTGTCACATAAATAATAACAGCAACAATGATAATGATAATAATAATAGCACGATATTGCCAGATACCAGGGGGATTAAACGTCAAATTAATACTTAGCAAGGTTAGGATTAAGCAGAAATAACAGCTTTATGATTAGAGTCTGAAACTGCTGCTAATAATGACTGATTATACTCCTGCAGAGGAAGAATTACAAGTACTTAAGGACAAATAACCTTCCCTAAATTGCTGGCAGCTTAAAGCAGAGAAGTACCAAGAAGACCAATAAATTGTCTGTGTAATGGGGCTGTTTCGTGGACAGAGCAGAGGTGAGGGAGGATGTGAGAGTGGTTTCCAGCAGATAAAACAACAATTGCTTGTCTCCATGTCCACAGCTACCAAAGCTTCAGGGAGAAGTTAAACTTCTGAGCGAGAAAAGGATAATAAAAACCTTCTCAAGTTCCTGCAGCACAGTGGAACGAGGAAGCTCTGCTCTCTGCACTGGAGCCCCTGTAGCAGGAACCTTGTTTATTTGAAAGTATTTTAAGTGTAACTTGGCAGTGCCTTCCCTGTCTGCCAGTTTCCAGCTCATTAGGTCTGTCCCTATGATGCTCGTCACCTCCTCTGGGCTCCTCTCAAAGGGCTGCTTTACTCCGTGGGTGTTTTCTCCCCATCACTTGGCAACGCGGCACAGGCAGCAAATTTGTCCTGCTGTGTAAAGATGGGAGTGAAAGAGAGACAGTCCCGGGGGGGATCCCCACTGGTCACTCCATAGGAGGTGAGAGACTCCTGAAAAATCAGAGCTGGGAATGGGGAGGGATCTGATTTGGGGCTGGGAGCAGCGACCAGCAAAGAGAGATTTAGTGGGGAAGCTCCTGTGACAGGAGCCAGGAGAGACCAACTCTCCCCCAGCCACTGTCTTGGGCTTTGTATGATGGGAAAACATTGTTTACTCCTAATCATTGCTGCACGTGCGTCCACCCCTTCTTGGCTCATCCTTTCCCTGGCTTTCAAACTGTCTCAGAACATCTCTGTCGGGAGGATCTACCGAAACAAGGCTCTTTCTTGACAAGAAATTCCCTGCAGAGACACTTACCTACATCTTACTATCTGGGCATCCATCAGGACACGCCTTGTCCAAAGCATTTGCCGAACTGTATTAACCTGCAAAAGGAACTTTTGGTCTGCAACAGCTTGGAAGGCAAGAGCTGGATGGACTTGTGGCACCAAGGCAATAAGAGAAGCTTGATGTTAGGCTGCAGGACCGAGGAGAAGGAAAGTCTGTTTCCTCCTTTGCTGGTCCCTCACTGATCTGGGATTTTACAGCTTTCCTGCAAGCACATCTCATTTCATCGGTGCCTCACTAATGTCGATGGATTTATTGCACCCAAGGCAGTCTGGCCATGGAGTTTGGCTTCTTTGTCTCCAGCTGGCTGCTGCCTGCTGGAGAACCAGACCCTTCAGACTTGTTCCCATCTCCCAGCCCTCCTGTCGAGCTGTTCCTGACCCCCCTACCCCCTCCTCCCACTTTTATCCGAGCCCCTTTTTCTTGTCTTGGCCCTGTCTGGGGTAAGTGATGGCAGATGAGCTGTGCATGGGGAGGGCTGTAATTGATGGGCTCTGCCTGCAAGACTGTTTACTACAATGTCATAATTAACCTGACACACCACCAGACTGTGGCAGCTGGAGCTGTGATTCACGGCCAGCACGAGGCCTCCAGGAGCACACAAGCAGGGCCTTGTGCCTCTTCCCACTTAGCTAATCAGATGAAAATAGAAGAAGTTAAGTCTTCAATTAATCCCCCCCTTCCCCCTGAGGCTCACTGAGCAGATCCACGATTTGCAGTTTGCCAGGAGCCAACGGGGAGAGGGAAGCAAGCTGGGAAGAAGCAGCTCAGATATTTTGCTCAAACATCAACAATAATCCAAAAAGAGAGAAGCCCAGGTTGTGCCTAAAAAGTTCATTTCCAGGTGCTCACTGTAACATTAGTAACTGCTGGGAGCTATTTCCTAAGGATAAAGTTCAGCAGCATCTCTGGCTTGTTCATATATGACCTCAAAATTAATTTTTATATTAAAACTTGGCCAGACCAAGCCCAGATGAGAAGGAAGGATGGTCAGTGGTGCCTGAGAGAGCACCAAGCACCAAGTGATGCCCAGACAGGGGCAGAAAGGTTGGAGAAGAGACAAAACACCAGCCTGGGTGTAAAAATGGTGCTGTGCCACCCTCACCTAAAACCATGGAAGTGTCAAGAATATCTCCTTTACCTCTAGATGGCTTCACAGCTCAGGGCACTAAGCTGGGTTTAGGCAGGGACAGAATAATAGGTTTATTCTTAGAAAATCAATCAGAGGACAGTTGGTTTGAGCCGCTGGTTGGTCGCCAAAGGCAATGAAAAGGAAGTTATAGGAAATATAGAATCAGCTCCATCATCCGGATTAATGAAGTTACATAACCATAGATGGCTTTACCAGGCCTTGTTTTCCATATGGATGGGATGGTGCTGCCACATTCCACGGGGAATTAGGGGAGTGGAATTAATCTGAGTGAACAAGGCTCACAGTGTCTCCCATCACAGATTTCATTTCTTTGAGCTTTGTTGAGAAGGAGGATTAATTCTACTAGACGTGGTCCAGAGCAAAAGCCCTTCCTCTCACTTACTGGAGGTGCGTCCAACCAGACCTGTAGGAGGACAACTCCCTGATCCCTGGGAAGTGCCCTGCTCCCCTGGAAATTTGCTTTTGGTCTTTGCACAAGCTTTGGCTGACTTAGCCAAAACGAGGGAATGAGTCTTTCCTTTCCCCACTCCTGGATTAACCATCAAATATGAATGTTTCCAAGCTAAAAAATAAAACTACCTCCCTCCACAAGCCTGAAAGCTGAGCTCTGCCACGGCTGCTGGTTCACTGCCTGGTAGATTTAAAGGCTCTTTGATTTATTTTCTCATTGAAGGCAGTGGCTGAGCCTTGTTCGAGGCTTCCCAGGTGTGACCTCCTCAGTTGAGGAGAGCTCCTGCCTTTTTACCTGATTAAGCACAGTCCCCATGGAAGCGCAAGGAGCCCCTGGTGTTGAGCTTCATCTGTCCTTCCCGTTCTGCCCACAATTCCCTTCTAATTTGATTTTAGAAAAGAAAGACCAAGGCAAAGCCATTTTGAGCCAATGAGCCACATCACAGAGATCACCTTCCTCTCACTCCTGCCACACTCAGCGGTGCTGAACTCCACCCGGAGGACTTTAATAAATTCCTTCTGTTGTTCTGAATTTTCTTTTCAGCACCTGCCATGCCAAGCAAGAGGAAGGACAGTCCTCGTGCTTTTGAGTTGGAAATGAAAGAACCCTCCATGAACAGCTTGGCTGCTCTCAGCAATCCTTTCCCTCCCAAAAGGCAGCAATCCACATGCAGCTGGGTGAAGAGTTCTCCCTCTGCCTACACACCCAGGTAACCGTGGGCTGGCAATTAAAGTCCGGATCTTAAACTCCAAACGAGTTTGCGTTTGATTGCTGTGCGTCAGTCGCAGAGCGGATCATGCATATGCATGGCTCTGCCTCCAGAGCATCCCAGAGCAGAGGGAGCACAGCCCATGGGGATCCAGACACACAGCTCCGTTCTTTGGCAGCATCCCGATGGTCCTTTGTTTGCGATTCTGTGTTTTCTACATTCCCTTCCTTCTGGCTCTTTTCACCAAAGCCCCCTGGCTGGAGACTGTGAGATCAATGGAAAGGACAAAGGTTCTGCTTTCCTCCACACTACATCGCTTTCGTGCTCCATTTAAAGGGAAGTATTTCTGAAAATGGTCACCAAGAGGTGTTTACAAAGCAAAGCCCAGCAGACACGAACATTTCCTCTTGATTAGAAACGTGGTAATGCAGAAGTAAGTCCAGTTGCTTAACACTGGCTTCCCTTACCAGGTGGATTTGCTTTCACAGGCTACTGAAGCAACTGCTGGTGGAAATTACTCGGGGCGGCCATGGGAAATCAAGCCCTGGACTGATCACAGTGGTGCCTTTTGTTGTTATTTCTATAGTTGGCTTCATTTCTTTATGGGCACCTTAGCTCTTTTTTCATGGGGGTGTTTATACCAAGACCTGGAAGTGCCAATTAAACCATTTGCTCAGTCCCCGTGGGGGTGGACGGAGCCTTGCACTGGTATTTTTATTCTGCTGTTCATGAAACCACCCTGGGGGTGCACATCTGTACATTAAAACGGCATTCAGTGAGCACAGAGGATGAGGACACAGAAGACAGGATGGAGCCCTTGGTGACACCTCTGGATTTCTGCAGTGTGCCTTTCGAGACCGGCATAAAACAAACCAGAGCACAAGTTAAAGCCTTGTCATGACACAAAATGCTTTGCAGATTCATCCAGGGGAAGAAAAAAATAAAAAAAGGAAACAAACTCCCAGGTGAGCAAACCATGAAACAGCTGAAAATAAAACCAATTCAATTTGTGTGAGGCTTTCTAACAAGAGCTGGGCAGTGTCACAGGCTGAGCTGTACCTAATTCACTGCTTTGGAAATGCTGGAAATGTAATATTCTGATTGCCATGGTCAAGTGGCTGAAAATCCCTCTGCCTCAAGAGCTCTCCCCAGAGAGAAGAACACCCTGCGAGGCTCAATAACAGTTCTCAGAGATCCCTTGCTGCATACAACTCTTGATTGTCAAAACATTTCTGGGCCAGGACAGTCAATAATGGCTCCCACTGGCAGGTTTAACTCTGGTCTTGGTACAGCACAAGCATCTGCCCCTTGGGAAAGAGCAGCTGGGAAGATTTCTGAGCATGAATATCAGCCCATAACAAATATTAGTGCTGATTTTCACTTCTGCTGCTCATCACTCAAGAAACATCCAGCAGAAAATCCAGATGCTGTTCCATTTACTTGCTATTTTTGAGGGTCAGAGGAACAAAACACATGTTTTTTGCTGCAGGCTTGAATCCTAATCCTTATTCTTCCAAGATCCACAGAGCTCATAAGGAGATAGCATCCTTTATCCTCAAAACCTAGGAAAAGAGTTATTACTGGTGAGGTTTCTGAACTGTCTGGCAATGCCTGGAGAGATTTAGGGAAGTTTGATGATGTTACGACACAGAGAAACCTCTGTGTGAGCACGACACAAGGTGAATCAGTGGACTGAGAGGCAGAATGGGCAGTCCCAGAAAGTCCTCTAAAAATTTCCTGTGCCTTATTTTAATAACACACAAAAAAGTTATAATTTCTGTCATTTGAATTTCAAATCCAACAGAAAGATCAACCTGATGCTTCTATTTTAAAATGCAATTCTTTCTTCTCCTTTCTTTTCAACTCCTTTGCAGAACCAAACATCATGTTTCATCTCCAAGCAGTGAGATTAAAAAAAGCCAAAACAATTAGTGGGGAGCTGATGAAGGTGACAGGGTCATAATTAGTGCTGTTCCTCTCCAGCATGTGTTTATCATGCTAACAGAACAAGTCACTCACAGGGTTAGAGTCATGAGCTGCAGGAGCACACACGGATTGTGCAGCTCTAACACTGCTGGGGCTGCTCTGCAGGGAGGAGAAGCACAAGTGAAATGTTTTAAAGGTGGGACATCACGTTCTGTCCATAAGCCAACACGAATTGGCTACTGGAAGAGGCTCTCTTGTGCCTGACACTGTGTAGCCTCTCTGTGGCGTTGTGAGCGTGGCGTGTGCTGGGACACGAGCAGTCCTGGTGCCAATTCTGTGATATTTCGAGAGGAAATGGGTTTGTGTCACGGCACCGGAGGCGCTTGCGCTCAGCAGCATCTGGCACCTGCACGGTGAGCACAGAGGGCAGGGCATGCTGGAGGCAAAACCCTTCAGGAGCCCCAAAGCAGCAACTTTGGCGTGCAGAAGTCACACAAACTAATCCCAGAGTCAAGAGCTGGGCTTGGAGCAGCCCAAGCCTGTGCCCAGGATTACCCAGAGCCTCAGCCAGGCTGGAGGCTGCTCCTCCTGCCTCCCTGGTCACAGTCCTGAAGCCTCTTGGACAGTGTTTTCTGTCCAGAAGGATCCTCCCCACCCCATTTGGGAGGAAACTCTCCCAAATCCAACTGCTGGAACAGCTCAGCTGATTTTTGCACCAAAGGACCAAAAAATGGGTCTTGCGGGAGCTGCTGGTGGAAATCTGTCTAATTAGACACCTTTAATGAACTCCTTGTAAACACCTTCTCTTCACCTTCCCCACTCAAGGATGGTTCAGCTACTGGGTGCTCCTTGCAGCCTTTTGCAAGGACTTGATTAATCTGCCTAAAACTCTTTAGTCTTCCTGTATCCACAGCTGAAAACGAGCAGCAATTACCCAGGGAGGACGTCCCTGTGAGAATCCCTTGCTAATTAGGTCTTAAGTGATTAGTTCCCTTCCCATCGTGCCCTAAATCTCTCTATTTTTCCCTGGTGTTGGAAAGTCAACTGGAGAAAAAGAAACAATCAGCAACTCTTATTTGACGACGTGCAAACACATGTCCAGGAGGAGCAGAGCAAGTGGGAAATGGGAACTGTGGGAAGTGCAGAATGAGCATTACACGGAATGTCCACATTTCTTACTCTGAAATATGATTAAAAACGTGGGTGATTTTGAAAGAATGGGAACCTCTCTGCCTCAAGATACACCAGTCCTCCACTGGCAGGCCAAGGAAAAACTTTCCCTGGTTTAATAATCCTGCAATTCGGAGCCATATTCCACTGCTAAAACCAGGAATGCCACTCACTGAACAGCATTTCCGTGGCCCACTCTTTGCTTTCGCTGGGGTTTGGCACGTGTCTGCAGAAAAACACCCTGAGCCACCAGTAATGGCTTTAAATCATCTGAGCCACATCTGCCCAGCTGTGGGATGGCTCCCCAGTTCAGCAATTAGAATTAAACTGGGTACATTACTCCTTTCACAAGCTGGTATTCTCTCACTGATGGCTGCTCAGTATGCCGAGAGAGGTGGGCAGCTGCAGGGTTAATAAAAGCCCTGCTCTAGAGCCCCAATCTGTGAGGAAAGTGCCTAATTAAGCTCATTGACACCTGCTACCAATATTCGTGGAGCCTGTTATTTGCATTGCTTAACGTTATTGAGATTTCTTTTTATAATACGTGGGCTAATCTTAATGCAAGGGACACCTGGAAAGTGGGACTAGGGCGTCTCATCTCCCAGCAAATAACAGCAGCACTGGAGCAATTTTCCCTCCTCTCTGACACTTCCCCAGCTGTTTCCATAGCATTTCCCTGCCTCGCAGCCTGCCTGGCATCTGTTTACAGCAGGAACAAAGGATCCTCCTCGTTCCTTCCTCAGGGCAGGACCAGAGGCACAAAGTGACAGGGCAGAGGACACAGAAAGAAGCACAGACACCAAACCAAGTGCTGGCTTGGCACAGGCTCCTTCCACAGGACAGACTGATGTCCCAGTGCAGCTCCATCAGGAAAGCTGGGGCAGCCCCTTTTCCACGAGCCCAGCCAGGGCAATACTCACACTGGTGCTTTCCTTATCCTTCAGTTCCTCTCTCTCGCCTTCCAAAGTAACTTCAGAAATTCTCTATTAATGCCAAAACCGTAACAATACCCGAGCATTTTGGGATGCAGGGGAGAGACCATCTTGGACTGACCTCGTCCTACAGAAAAGCTGGAACCTGCTGATTCCATGGAGTTGCAGGGCGCATCCAGATTCTGGGTGGGGAGTCACATCTGGAAGGACTCTGTGCACACCCACGTTGAAGGATTTCAGGTCTGCTCAAATCCTGGCCAGGAACAGGCATTGAGGAACCTGCTGGCTTTGCTGCCAGTGGACTCTTGTTCCCATGTTTGCCAGAGTTTGTTTTATTCTCTTTACCTGCCTTCCCACAAAAAAAACACCCCAGCCTTCTGGATTGGGAATGCTTTGTAGAAATCACATTGAAATTGGTACAGACTCATTTGCTCACTGATTTCAGAATCGATAGCAGTGTCTGACAGCCAGGACTGGCACAGGTTGAGAGGGCAGAGAAGCAGAGCAGGGACAGAAGAAAGCAGAGGGAGGGGGTTTGATAATGGAAGCGAGCTGGACAGACGGGGAAAATGCTTGGATACACCCTGGGTGCTGCAAAAGAATCTCCTGCTTCTCTTATCCCAGGCAAGAGCCGTGCTAAGTGCCTGTGCTGCTCCCACAGCTTTGCAGCCAGCTCCTAAAGACGGAGCTTTCTTGTCTGTTGGTTCAATAAGCAGCAGCCTGTTATCATATTTATTTGCTGATTGAATCTAAATTACATGTGAGATGCTCGCTGCAGAATGGCTCTGTGGAATTAGCAGTTCAATCCCGCTCCTTTTTAATAAGGATTCTGATTGCAGCAGTGATACATCCTGCAGGCTCAGTGGTTAAGCCTGAAATGAATTCAAAATAAAAGGGGGGAAAAAAAAAATTGGAGATAATCTCCAAGTGCCAATTTGCCTTTTAAACCTGATTTACCAGCTCCTGAAACATTTGCTGGTAACGGAGGGGGGGGAGGAATTAGTAAATGGAGATGGTTGGAACATTCTTGAAAAGATGGTTTTTCCCTGAATAAGCCGGGCTTTACAGTTTACCTGGGAGTTTCAACAAAACTTAGAGAAAAGCCCGGTCTCTGGGCTGTTGGCCTCAAATGCAGGAGACCCAAAGTCAATTCCTGTCTCTCAGGCAAAATCCTGCTCATCAGGAATGCAGCCCTGACCTTTCCTGCTGTTATTGAACGGGGATGAGCCCCTCCTGAGGGAGGGCAGCCTGGGCTCATCACAGCAGGTGAGCTCTCGGCAAACAGAGGTGAGTCTCCTCCTGAACTTTGCTGAGATTCCCAGCGGAGACACCACCGTGTGTGCCAGGCTGGGCATCCGAGCCCTGTAACCCCTTCAGGGATGCCCTGCGAAGAAGCAAAGGCTGCAGCTCCAGCCCCATCCTGCTTTTCTGATCCAAAGGCTGCTTGTTGTGAGGAGACTTCCTCGGAACGGTCAAACCAGCACCTTGTCGTGTTTCCTGCCGCTCTGGGGAGGATTCCAGGGAAAAAGCTTCCAACAGCCCTGTCGCTTTGAGGTGAGATGGGAGACTTTGCAGCTCGGCGTCCAGAGGCTGAACGTAAACTCACAACCACATTCCTTCTGTTCTCGCAGAGCTCCAGGACAAGGTCTGTACGGACCTGGAGCAGCTTCCCAAGGGAAGCCAAAGCCCAGCCTAAGAAGGTCTTAGGACCAGTTTTTCTTCCACTAACAAAGGTCCTTCCAGCATGGATTCAGGCACTTTTCCCTCCTCAAGAACGAAACAGCCCAGGTGGAAAAAAAAGGCAGGGGTTGTGGATCCCTGCTTTGAATTTCCCTCCCTCAGAGCAGCTCCAGACCCTGAGCGCAGACATTGGGCATTTCCCAGCCTGCACTAGCACACCAAAATATTCCATGGATAAGAGCTGTCCCAACCCTAAGGAAAGGCACTAACAATAGAAAATTAAATGCCAAGTTCACGTTCCCATCTGTGACAATTCAAAGATATAATTTCTGTGACAGTTTTTCTCCCTAATTAGAAGCATAATTAAAAATTACACTTGGGAAAAAAAAAAAGTAGTTTGCCTTTTTGCCCCCCATTTAAAGGAACAAAATCCTTGGAGGATCAGTCTAAAAGCAAAATCGCAGGAGAAAAACCACACTGGTGAGTCTTTTGGAAACAGATTGAGCTGAACACTTGGAAATGCATCGATCACTTTGCCTCCTTCTCTAGTTTGGATAGAAAAACTGTGCTCTGTTTCAATCCCTACCATTGCTTGCCTTTTTTTCCCTCTCTCTCCAGCTTATTACCCAAAATTGCCCAGGTCACAGGGCAATTCTCTCTCAGAGCACAACCCTTATTAGACGCTCGGAACCAAAATATGAGGCACAAACGTGCAGGGAATGAGACAATTTCTGCTGCTCCTTCCCAGTCTTGTAGGACCAGGACAATGAACCTGGCCAGGCTGGTGTCAGTGCTAAATACAAGGGGGGCCTGGGAAGAAATACCTGCAGGGCATCTGAAATAAAAGGTCTGCACTGCAGCTAAGAATCTATAGTCTAGGAATCTGAGTTTCCATATGTGGTTTTCCTTCCCCGTCCTGCATAAAAATCATAAAGACGAAATATCCCTGAATGAGTTTGATAAGAATTACAGCTCAGTTGGTGATACCTGAGAATTTTTGAGGCTTGCTGCTTCATGTGTGATGGTCCTACCAACAAACATGTGAACCAAGAATGGAAAACTCAGATTTCAGGCAAAAAAACCCACATGAACGCTCACCCTTTCATGGGAACAGCCCAATTTCTGTGATGACAGGCAGAGATTCAGAACACTCAGCTAATTACATGGTGCTGGTAATTATTGGTATAAAACTGACGTTGAAGGCAGATGCAAAGTGCTGGTGTCATTTTTTAGGCACAGAGTTACAAGGCTCAGAAATGTCAAGTCAAAAATTCATTTTGAAATACAATTCCAAGCTTTTTACATGTATGGTTTTTAATCTAATGACAAGCTGGAATCCTGCACTCAGGGAAACAACTTTCCTTTATCAATTATATCAAGTTTTTTGGGTCCTGTTTTTATAACCAGATTACCCCTCTGACAAGTTTCAAGGGAGATTTTTTTTTTTAATTCTTTGATATAAAAAAGGAAACAATCCTCTGGGGTGGAGCAGCCCTTTGATCATTTGAGGGCAGCTGACCCAGCTGGGTCCCCTCCAAACTTCTCGAGCATCCCCACTTATTGCCAGGGTAGGCTGAGGAGCAGAGAAGACCTGGAGCAGTGTAAGAACTGCTCTGGAATAACCAGGGCAGGTTTTACCTGTCAACACTGCTCTGAGCACACAACCAAACCCCAAACCAGCCACAAAACACTGCCCTAGAAAAACAGGCACAGCTGCAAGAAGTATCCAAGGCCAGGTTGGACAGGGCTCTGAGCAAGCTGGGCTTGGGGAAGGTGTCCCTGCCCGTGGCAGGGTGTTAGAATGAGATGATCTGTAAGGTCCCTTCCAAGCCAAACCATCCTGTGATTTCATGGTTTTACGAAATCCCACCTCTCCCAGTACCTGTTCAGGTGCGTCAGGGCTGCCTCTGAACAAGCCTTCAGCAGGCTGACACAAAAAACCCTCTCTATATTAATGTAAATTACACTTAATTAGTAGAAGACAGTAAACTTTTGCTATAGGCAAATAGATACTGAGCCTGGCTGACACGTGAGCCATGAAATCCAAGGGATCCTGCCACACACGGCAGGGCCATCTGCTGATAGCAAGCCCTGCTCCAAAGACTTGGATGCCTTGATTATGTAAATCAGGGCGATTATTCCATCCTCAAGACTGCAGCAAGATAATTACCAAACAATAAATCACCCCAACTCAAGCGGCTGCAAATGAATTTTGAGCTTTATCGCCGTAATTGCAATTGCATCGCTGTTATTAACTGAGCAGGGTGGAGGACATCAGGCCCCAGAGATACTTCCCTACCGGTTGTGAGCTAAATTAGAATTGTTTGGCATTACTCAGCCTGCTGGGAGGCTGCAAAGGGGCTTTGTTTTCAGTAATATGACGGGGTTTCTCTATAAGTATGGTTTTCACTTGCCCTTTAGTCTGGTTTTTGGCTGATTCATTCAAGAGGACTGAAGCAGAGCACATGGAGCTGACACCTTTCTACTGGTGTCAGTAAACTCACAATGAAGTTCTAAGCCTAATTTTGTTCAAATGATCACAATTGGAGCTGAAAACCTTTTTCAGTCTCTCACCTAAAACTGGTTTGGTTGTCACCCTTAGCTGGCTGTTGTTCCCTGAGTTCCTGAGCACGGCTGACCAGGCATATAAGAGAAAGTAAACTCAGATGAAATCTTACCATGAAGAGCAGAGAGAAAGTCTCCAAGCAGGTTTTATTCTAAAGGCCAAAGCAGTCTCATTTTTGGCTGTGTTTTCTTTGGAACAGCCACATTCCAAGTAAGAAGAAGCCAGGCCTGGAATTCCCTCCAGCTGTGCTGCAGCAGGAATTCTCCATTACCTTGTGTCACAGGTGCCTGTAGTATTTCAACAGGTGAGATGATGTTTCTTTCCAGGTTAATTTATATCAAAACATAATCAATTATAGGGATTTAGGACACACATATGTTGTGGTTTTAGGGGATGAAGGATGAGATCTAATATAAATACATTTATAAAGGAGGAAAATGTCTGATGGTTTGGGAAATTTAGAGATATTGAAAGAAGTATTTGACGTCTATATTAACTCAAAGCCCTAAATGGGCTGGGCTTGTTTACATTGCTGCAGTCTTATTACAGGGTGAATTTTACCAGCTGTCTTGCTGAGCAGTCATTTAGCCTTAAACTATAGTTAAAACTGTCATGGTTTTAAGCAAATTATATTGCGTAAAGTAATTATTTCCCTAACTGCAAAGAGGATCCAGGTAGCTTGTGAATCTCATTTCTGAAAAAGAGCTCACAAAGCGCCCTCCGTGTGAAAGTCATGGATTTGGAAAGGTTTTATGCTCCGGCAAAGGCCAGGGAAGCTTGAGGAGAGAGCTGGGTTGGAAGCAGCCAGGAAGGGACGAGATTCCTGCTAAACCAGGCTGTTCATTTAACAGACTGACCACTCGATGCCAAAAAGTCCAGGCAGAACTTGTTTGCTTCTCGAAGTGTTCCTGCCCCGATAAACCTTAAGCCTGGTGATTAATACACACGTTATACTCGCTGTGCCCGAGGGAAGTGGCTAAAGAGGCGTTCTGGGGATATAAACTACAGCAATCAGGGGCCGGTCAGGCAAAGGGGGAATGTAATTCATGTTTGATTTAGGAGAGTTCTTGGAGAACCCCCAAAAACGCTCCCTCGCAGCCCATCCTGGCCGTGTGCAACAGGCAGCTCCCAGCGGGGTTTTGCCGAGGCTGCGGAGGGGGCTGAAAACTTTAATTTATTCCGAGCTTTGCCTCCCAGCCCGTCAGAACCAGACTGTGGCCCGGGGGTGTCCGTCCCTGGGGTTTCCGCCGAGACGCGACAACTGCAGCTTTTCTGCCTCATCGAGAAGACGCCTTTCCAGGGGTTCTCATCCTCCCCAGCTCCCGCTCCCACTGAGCGTTTCGCTTCTTTCCCACGCTGGGCGATGTGTGTGCGGCACCATCTGTTCTCCTTCCCTCTGCTCTTTTCTATTCCGCGGGAAAACGAAGGGTCCGACCCCGGAGCCCTGCACGGCAAACGAGGGTTCCTCGAGGACAGTCCCCTGGCGAGGCTCAGTGTGGTACACTGGGTATATGGCCTGTCCGGTGGCAATCTGGCATTAGTGGCCACCAAACATCCATCCCGCTGGCAGAATGGGCTTTGCGTCGTATTCGTGGGCCTCGTTCAAAGCGTGTGCTGCCCAAAAATGCAGCAATTAGGGCACCCCTCGGCTCGGGCTGATGCACAATGGCAAAGCACCACTGGCTGTCCACTGAGCAGCCGGTACACCAGCCCATAATGAGGCTAAATTAGGGATTTGGAGGGCTGTTAAAAACGGCTAGTTTCTTTTTCCTCACCACAAAGCCAGGCAGGTTATTTAATGCAGATACTGCTGAAATCGTGACGTGACAGAGGCACAACGCAGCAAAATTCCCAGAGAGTTCTGGATGGGAAGAATGGCAGAAACCAGCTTTGGATTTGGTATACGACTGTGGGACGTGACAGGCTTGTCTTTGATCGTATATCAAAGTGTTGTCAGGCTCCCCCTCTGCCTCGGGGAAGAAAAATTGCAGCTGCAGCATTGATTGGTAGCAGAGGCTCCATCATAGATCTGTCACCACGAGCCACACGAAAACTGCGGTGACTCTGCTTTGTAGCCGTGTCCCTCCGAAACATTCCCACTCCATGTGAGCCAGAAGCACCGTGGAGTCAGTGGGGGGCTGTTGCATCACGAGCAATCACAATTAACTCTAATTACACATCTTCACTGGCTGCCAAGCTTTGGAAAAATAACAAGGAGGTGAAAAAAAAAAATCTCAGAAAAGGCAGCAAAGAGGCTCTTGCGATCCAGGTGAATTTTTCCAAGCTGATTGCCAACACTCAAGGTTCCCAAGGGCCTTTGTTAGCAGAGAAAAAGCACCAGACAAAGAGATGGAGCGAACAAGAAGACTCATCTCCTTCCATCTTTCAAAATAACCTACATAGCGCTCAAAATGTGAGACATTGAGATATGTGGGGGCCATCCCAGTTTCACATTTCTCTGCTTCCCTGGTATGAATCACGTGTGACACAGCTCTGACAATGCCTGACCAAGTCCATCGTCACCAGAAGAGTTAGGTACTGGATTTTCTTCAGGTTAATCAGAATTCATAAACTGCACCAGATGCTTTCAAATCATCCTGCTCTTGTCCTTATCTGTCATGCAAAATATTGCATTCAGGGAGACGAGCATCGAGCACAAAAGGCACCAGCTGCTGGTGGGGAACAATGGCCCGGCCGTGGAATCCTGGCCCCTTTCAGCAGCAGGTCTTTTATAGTTGTCTGCAAGAAGGAAATTAACTGAGTTTTTTAGTTTCCAGAAAGCCACTCTGAGAATTAAGTGTTACTCTGCAACCCCGAGAGCGCCAGTGTGGATATTTCCACCCTTTATTCACTGACAAATTGTTATTGACACTCTGCTTCAAGCCTGGGTTTGCTCTCCAGAGAGCTCAGCCAGTATTTTTATAAACACATCTACAGCAAATTTTGTTTTATTTGAATATGCACCGATAGCATTTCCCCAGTCAGGCATCCTGTGGGAATTGCACAGACCACTTTAGAGGATAAAGCAACAATGAGAAACAGTAAGAAACCAGATGCTGATTAATATGTGAACTCCAAGTTCATGTTAATCCAAAACTTTGTCCTAAGTTTAGGCCAAGACAGAGAAAATGTAAAAACGTGCCCAGTGCCCCACAATAAATCAGTGGCAGGGGCAGGTCAGGAACCTTTGGCCAATCCTCTCTAATATTAGAACTCTCTGGTGCATTGCTTTTGGAAAAAGTATGTTGAGCCCACTATTGACTCCTCTATTGACACTATTGATTCAAGGGAGAAACCAGCATTTCCCTGGCCCATCTTTGGAAAGACTCAAGAAGATGAGAATTCATTTCCTTCCCAGAGATATCAATATCCATCTTGGCTTCTGAAGAAATTTCATGCCGAAGACTATTGATTTCTTAAACTGGAAATGAACAGATTCAGCCATTTCCAGTGTTGCGTGACCAGGTTGGATCTGAGCTCAAACACTCAAAACCTCTTTGGTTTCCCAGGGATGGGGTGGAACATCAGGTGATCCACGAGGGGACAGCCCACAGACAGCAAGGGGGGACACTCTGGGGACCTCCCTGGCAGCTCTCAGGGACGCAGAAGTGACAGTTCTCTTCCCTGTGGGGACATAATTCACTGGAATTCGTAGCACTGAAAGGGCAGTGCCCTCAGGTCCCTCAGCCCCTCGTTTCTACCCCCGATGACTGACTGACTCTTAAGAGCATATTTGATGGGGCTCTTCCTGGCGGGCTGGGACTCTGTGCCTGCTTAAACCATTGTCTGCAGCGATGTCTAGAGCCAGAATTTCCCAAGGTTAGATTTGATATCACGCAGTTACAAGCGAGCCTGTACCAAGCAGTGGGTACTTTCTCTGGCAGGACTAATGAGCTTTCAGGCACCAGTGCAAGGCAGAGATAATCGTTTCCCAGAAGCCTGTTCTGCTGAGGAAAGCAAAGTCTCCCCCTGCACTACAAGTGGGTACAAGACTCTGGTAATGTTGCTTGTTTTGGCAGAAAAGATGAAAAAACTGCAGAGCATTCAAGTTCACAAGGCTCATTATGACTAATCTGCCTTCCCGAGCTGCGGGTCTTTTATTCAGAAGTCAGATATAGGTCTAAGATCTCCTGCAGAAGATGCTAATGTGCTGGTTTATTTATTTATAAGAGAGGTGGCACAGGCTCCAGCCAAATGGCTCTGCGGCAGCTCCGCGAGGGAGCACGTGATGGGAGAGGAGTCCTGCCAGACTCCAGCCAGGTCTGCACGTGGATCCTTCTCCACCTTCCTGCACCAGCCTGGCTGGAGAAGACACCCAGCAAGAGAGGCGGATGAGCTGGAACAAGGGCGAGTGGGGCTTGGGTTTTGGCCCTTGCCTGAGGTTCCAGCTGCTGAATCCAGAGTGGGCTGCAGGTGCCACAGAGAAC
Organism: Sclerurus mexicanus; assembly: GCA_013396755.1. Lineage (NCBI taxonomy): Eukaryota > Metazoa > Chordata > Aves > Passeriformes > Furnariidae > Sclerurus > Sclerurus mexicanus. The sequence goes on along the minus strand of VWZF01004008.1, from coordinate 1,276,187 downwards.
GGGGCTGCTGGGCTTGTTATGGCGTCTGTGTGACTCTCCTCCTCACTTGCACAGCACTGACTCTCAGAGAAGGGCGTTTTTAGGAGCCTGAAGAAGCAGTATTTTGGTGCTGAGCACCCCCCGTGAGCTAACAAGTACTGCACTGAAACAGGGAGAGTTCTGCACTGTGCTGAGGCAGTTCTCGTGTGACACACTTTATGTGAGACCTGGGCACCATTTAGGAGTGTATGGGATGCACTTGTACCAATTAATCAGTGTTAAAGGGTTTCGGTGGGGGTTTTCTATGCATGAGGAAGAACTATGTACACTGGTTTGCTCTGAGAGTCTTCCTAATTTCTGGATTTATGGAATGTTGATGCCAGACAGGCAAAGCTGAGGAGATGGCCCTGTCACAGAAAGCAACAAAATTGTGATAAACTTGCAGGGAAGCTCATTCTACAGTTCAGGACTGGCCCCTAAGAAACCTCTGCCTTGTCCCCAGGGGAGTCAGAAACATTTCCCCTTCTGCATTTGTGGCCAACTCTTCCTTGCATCAGAGAAATCAAATTGTCAGTCAAGCCCTTCTGTCCCTTCAGAGCCTTGCACACCGGCAGTGTGTGATGGAGCAGGAAAATTATGAGCCATCTCATTGTGAGGATCTCAGTGAGTGATGTTCCACTGCCATTTCCCTTTCTCAGTGACACGGTGCAGTGCAGGAGGCATCTTATCTCCTTCCACTCCCTGTGCTGCTCACATTACTAAGTCTTCTGTTAAAGAAGCAAAAAGAGAGAACACAGGCTGAGGAAATGCTGCAGAACACACAGGATATTTGCCCCAGGAACTGTACTCCACAAGCGAGAAATGCCCTGAAAAGAAAAGATTTTGCTTCTGCTAAGAAGGTTATACTTGTGGGTTTGAAGTTTCATTTTATTTTGGCTTCAGGTTCAGGGTTGGATGTTTTCATAAGTCAGTTTTTCTTGTTATTGTGCTTTATTTTCTCCGGTGATTCATCTAACTTTAGGGCATTTATTGAAATCCTGGATATAAAATTCAAGAGAAATGAATTTCACTTTAAACTACCCAAGGACAGCTACATCACCCCATTAAAGTCTCCTGCAGTTTTCTGCAGCTCTTCCCATTACAGCCTAACAGATGAGGTGCATTTCTGGCCCAGGCAGCTGTGATTTGTAACACATCTCCCATCAGACCAGCCATTGCTTTAATTCATAGTTTTCCGGTGGAAAAAATAAAAGCTTTTTTCTTTAGTACGACTGGGAAAAAAATGTATCAGCAGCAGCAATGCACAGCTATGAGTTCTACAAGCAGTTAAACACATCCACACTGTAAATCAAAGGGCTGAGGCAGATGGCAAAGAGTCAGTGAGGCTCAGAGCTCGCGCATTAAACACCTTGCCCAGTTCTGAGTTATTAAATTGCTGTTTTCCTGACTCGGAGTGTCGTTCATTTTCTTATAGGTGGCTGGGTGGAAAACATCTCGTGACACAACAGGAGCCCAAGGAGTCTAAGAGAGGACAGATCCTTCTTGGCCTCAAAGAAAGCATAAACATCTCAAAGAGTGTTGCCCATCCATTAAATAAATATACTTATTTTGAGGCAAGCAAGATGTACAAAAACATTCCTGTCCTGCTTTCCAGGAGAAATAATTGTTCTATATATACCCAGCTCTAGTATTTATTTGGCTCCCTTGGCACTGCAAAACTCGCAGTGGAACATTAATTGGCCAAAAAGGAAATTATTGCAACACTTGGAAAGTTCGGGAGAATTCAGTTTGACTTTAGCACTAAAGATGACTCAGAAAGGCCAGTGTGTGTACACACAATTCGGGTGTGCAGCATCCCAAAGGGGTCAGGAGCTTTAGGGTTCCACTGTCAGGAGAGGCTGGAAGCAGTATTTGAGATCCACGCCGTTGAAGAAAACCCCCCAGAAACTGTATTTCTTTAAAACATAACCACAGAGGTGAGTTTCTTCCTGTTTTATCTTCGTTCAGTGCTATTTGGTAATAGGGAAAACACATTCAGAAAAGATATCAAGCCATTTCTGGGGGAAAAAAAGAGCTTGCTTAGGAAACACTCTGCCAATTATGGACTGCTAATGCTTTGAGCGTGAGGCAGCGTCAAGGATATTAAACTCTAAGAAGATATTAAAATATTGCAACAGCAGCTACACTTGCAGGAAATGGTTTCTCTTGGTATTTGAATTGGAGAGAAATCTATTTCCCGTTACAGAGTGTTTAAACAAGGAGCACTGCTGAGATCCCAGCCTGGGTGCTCAGCAAATCCCCGGGACGTGCTGGGACCTTCTGCTGGGGAAGGATGCAGGTGAGTGATGCCCCTCCCTGGCAGTGCCCTGCTCCTTTGCACAGAAGGTGTACAAGCTGTTAACAGTGGGAGCAACAACAACTACACTCAGCCTCCTCACTCGGAATTTCTGCTTTCCTGTTTTAACCACGCCGGAGGGTCATTCCATGTTTTCCCTGCCTGGCGTGTGAAACCCTTACAGCTGTGCGGAGGCAAGGGCAGCGATAACCTTGGAGCTCAGAGCCTGCTCAGCGTTCCAGGACCATGTAGAGCATCCCCTGGCAGCGCATCCCGGCCGGAGCATCCCGGGAGGAGCATCCCCGGCGCTCACCTGGGCAGGGCAAGGCGGGCGCGGTGGGGAAGGGCTGGTTCCCCCCTCGGGGTGGGAGCTGCTCCCTCCCGTGCCCGGGGGTGCGGAGGGAGCGGCTGAGCCCCTCGGAGCATCCCCGGCCCCGGCGCTGTCCCGCATTCGCGGTGCTGGAGCCGCCCGCGGGAGTCCGGGGGGATCCGGGGGAGGAAACTTGTCCCCTTCCCCTCCCCTGTGAGCGTCAGGCGAGGCAGGCGGGGAAGCGCTGCGGGAATTCGCGTCCCGCGGGCAGCCGAGGGAGCTGGAGTGGAAACAGGTTGTTGGGATCGCGCCGTGGGAGGAAGGGGCGGCTCTGAGCGCCGGCTCAGCCAGACCCGGGCTCTGGGAGACGGAGACGGAGCTGCTGCTGTTCCTCCGGCCGGCGCTGCGCTGAGAGGGATGGACAGCGATCTGCCGCCGGGATCGCCTCTTCCCGGGGAGCTGAGCCGCTTCCCGAGCTCCTGAAGTTCCAGCAGTGGCGAGCTCAGCCCGGGCTTTACCACGGCGAGTCTCACCTGCAGCGGTCCCGGCTGGGCAGGGCTCAGGCAGGTGATCCTTTCTCTTTTTGCTCCTTTCCTGCGTGAATGCCGAACACCAAAAAGTCCGCTTGAAGGCCTGGGAGAGCTCGGGGAAAGCCACGGTGGAGAGTTGTGGCGTTTTGGATATACCCGGCACACAGCGCTCACACCTCTGCTCGAGGGATTCGTATGGCTTGAAGGTAAGGGATACGTGTTGATGCTTTTCCTGGGGAAACACAAATGTTGTGAATATCCCGGTGAGGGAATACAGAGAGCAGTGGCTGCTGTGATCACCATTGCCTAGAGATGTAAATAAAGACAGGGGAAAGAGGAAAATATTTGTCGTTATACCAAAAGACCCAGTAGGCTGTTCTCTTCTCCAACAGAATAGGTGAAAGGGAGTTTTCAAATTGAAAAAGTCAGGCTGTCTTATTTCTTGACCTAAACCGCTCACTGCAAGCCAATAAATAGTTGTTATTTTATGCTAAAGAGGCATTTAGAGTTGCTAAGAAGCTCGGTTCATTTTTAGAAGTTTGATGCTTAACATTGCTCTCACACAGACACAATGGAAGCAGAGTGACAGGGAAAGCTGTAGGAGGAAGATGTGTAGATAGGATATAATGTAGGTACATTCTATTCCCCCAGGGAGCAAGATTGTTCAGTCAAATTGTTTGAGGGAAAACACTGTTCTATCGTGTACGACATTCATTTTTTTACATATGGTGCAGCAAAACTTGTGTCCCTTCAGATTTCCCTCTCAGCACCGCTCTTGAACAATCTTTCCCAGCGAGGGAAGGGAGATCTGTCACCTCTGCCTGAAGAAGCCCTGGAAGGAAACCTTTCAGAAGTACTTCTCTGAATGCTGAAGTAGATTTTGTGCAAGGTTCACAGTCACCTTTGTGCCATGAAGGACATCTGAATCATCCCTCTTTTTATACTAATATTTTTTCTCTTGCCCTCCAGTTCTAAGTTTTACCCCACTCTTTGAAAGCAGTGAAAAGTGGGGCTTTAAAGCAGTGAAGTAGGCACTAGGATGGCACTGGGTCCTAATCAGTGCTGGAGTATTTTTGGTCTAAGTTGTTGTCTGTAGGTTGTTTCTACACAGTTAACACATCCTCACTTGTTAATTCTCAAGTCTCTCTCTGCCCAACTTTCCCACATGCAAAACATGGAGCCCCAGAGCTCACAGCTTGAGGAACATGAATCACTCTGCTTCAAGTAGAGCTCGCAGCAAAAAAGAAAAATAACTTGGTTGCTTTATAAAGAGCCGGCCACAAGATTATAACACAACTGGCCAGAGAGGTTACACATGCCATTCAGTGCCTGGGTTGGATTTCCTCCGTGTTCCATGTTCCATGTAATTACTGTTCTTTAAACACACAGTGCTATTAAAACTCACAATCCCGTGCCTATGGGGTTTTATCTCTTTCAAAGTAGAAGTTCATTAATTGCTTGTAGCAATCTGGGAAGAAACAGCCTCTTGACAATATTTCTGACTCCATCAAATGAGGGTAAAGAGCACTGTATTTTTTCCCCATTTAACTTCTTTTTTCATACTGCAGAAATTCTGTTATGTTCAAACCTTTCTTCTTTACTCCTGAACAGAGTTTTTGTAAAAGCGCTTTCCACTGATTTATGTAACATGTGATTATCTTTTCCTTGCATGGAGAATGTGTGGCATGACAGGGAAATATACTGGCGAGAGAGAAGTGTAGACTTAAAATCCCCTGGCCATTTCAAATTGCAAAGATGTGAGCTTGGGCCCTGCCTTCTCCCTTCACATTTCTGGAGAGAGCCACAGAGCAGCTGTCTGTCGTGAGAAGTGATTGAACCTACATGATGTGTCACACAGCACAAAACACCCCCCGAAAGTGTTTCCTGCGGGTACCAGTGTGTGAAACCTGCTGTGGTTTTGTGTTTGCACGTCACTTCCATGGGCATCGGGCATTGGGATTGCGGGTGTGTGAGAGGGAGGTTCAGCCTGCTCCTCTGGAGAAGGGCTTGTTTCGGACTGCAGAGATGTGTGTGACCCCTCAAAAGCCGGTGAACAGTCACTGTAGGGTGAATTGGAGGTAAGATGGATTGCACCCAGAGCCAAACAGCTTCTGTGTCTCTCTCACACTGTGCATTTGGATCAGATCGGTGGTCACACAGTGTCCCTCCTGCCCACCCTGGCACCGGTCCCACAGCCCAGCCACGGAACCGCTGAGGGAGCCGCTTCCATCCACCCTCCCCACCGAGCCAAGGTGATTTATCCGTGCGCTCCTGGCACGGGGGAGGCACAGCTGGACATGCACTCACTCTGCAGCCCTGCCTGTGTGCAGGGGCTCGCAGATTGCACTCCAATCTCCTCCAGCTTGGCTGGAGTGTGAGGCACCTGCCTGGGAAAAATACTCAGCTTTTCCTCTAATGGCACTTCAGTGCTGGTTCAGTGTGTTGCCCCTGATCCTCCCTCGGGCTGCCAGACCCAGGCTGTGCCACCATCAGCAAAGGCTCAAGGCACCGGGCAGGGGGAACACAAGTTACGAACCTGCTGGGAAATGCAGCTGGAACAGAAGAGCCTCATTCTGCAGCCAGGCTGAAGGGTCTGAGCAGCACAGACCCATGAGGACCCGTGACTAAACTGTTCCCCCTCAGTGACACAGGCTTAGCATAAGAAGTAGGACTCCCTGTGTGTTCTTCTCCTAAAATCCATCCTTTGTATTAAATCAGCAAATCTCCACCCTCCCATCCTCTGTTTGCTTAAACTTTGGAATTCAGCATCAAGCTCGTAGAATCACAGAATCTCCTGAGCTGGAAGAGACCCACATGGATCACCCCGTCCAATTCCTGGTCCTGCACAGGACACCCCAACAATCCCACCCTGTCTCCCTGAGCTCTGGCAGCTTCAGGGCCGTGCCCACTGCCCCGGGGAGCCTGTTCAGTGCCCACCACCCTCTGGGGGAAAAACCTTTCCCTGAGATTCCACCTATCCCTGCCCTGACACAACTCCAGCCTTTCCCTGGGTGCTGTCCCTGGTCACAGAGAGCAGAGATTGGAAGTTTCCATCCCATGGCACAGATAAGGCTCTGCACTCTGTAACAACCAAATTGCCCTGGGACTGCAAAACTCTTGATGACCAGGTATGGACAGACTTACCTCCAGGCTCTTTTGTCCTTGGAATGAGAAAATATATGGAACTATTCTCTGGAGCGACCTCTGAAACTGCAGGGAGTATTTAGATGGGGCAAAAAAAAATCAATATTCCTCTGGAAGAAAACAGAATTTCACATTACTTGTAAAACTTTGGACACTGTTATTTCCACTGTGTGAAAGAAGCCGTGGAATGAAGTCCTAAGCCCAAGGTTCTGTTTCTGCAGAGCATTTGCTCGCTTGTCTTTAGCACCCTTGTGCTGGCCATACCCTGTTTCTCACCAGCGATATTCTGGAACGAATATTACACACAAATTCTCCAAAATAAGGGGGGGGG
>VWZF01004008.1:1200400-1269532 GCA_013396755.1 Sclerurus mexicanus | reverse complement strand
GGGGGAAAACCTTGGAAAAAAATACTTATCTTCAAATGCACAAGGTTTTGAAGCTCTTCAGATATGAACAAGATGGATTTGGCTGGTGCACCTTAAATCCCTTCATAGTAACTCGTTTTCAATTTCACCCTCTGTGCACAAATTCCCGGTGACCACTGAGGGAATCTGGAACGGAGTGTTGGCTCTCTCCCAGGCCCAGGGCTGATATCCCCGTGCCAGGGCATACAGCGCAGGGAGGATGCCCACGTTTAGCTGTAAAGCCTCTTGCCACGGGGTGTCTGGATGCAAAATGTTCCCAAAGTGATGCAGGTTCAAGGGGACAGTAGGGAATTTCAATTCCAAGGGAAGGAATTCTACTGATAGTTAATAAATGCGTAGAAACCACACTGGCGCAATGAACAGTTGGATGATGGGAGAGTATTTGCAAAAATATCCTATATATTGCTCCATTTTACACTCTTGCCCAGGCAATGGCTTTTGGATACCCTCGGATAAAAGACGCCAGACTGGTGGAACTTTGCCTGACCTCTCAGGGTTACTTTTTAAAGGCTACAGGAGAAAATACAGTGGGATAAGTGTTAAAACGTATTAAGGCTTGGAATATATGGAGGAAAGATTCTGAAAGAGCTGTCTGGGATCAAACTTCACTGTATTTAACAAATGAAAACTTTCAGTAACTCAATTTGTTTTGGCCAGCTCCTCGGGAGCAGAGAGACTGATCAGCCTGTGCCAGGGCACTGCTAAAGAGATCCTTTGGGAAAGGGGGAGGCAATTGTTTAAGTCCTGTCAGATGCATCATCCCTTGTGCTGTTACAAAACCAACCTATATTCAATCTGAAATGATTGCTAATAACTATTAACTCCTCTACCAATTGTTCCGCTTCAATCATGTTTTCTCTTGCTGTCCTTCACCTGGATATTTTTAGCATTATCATTTTTTTCTTTATTTTTAAGATGTGACTGTGTGTTCAGTTGCTGCTTCTCTGTACATCCCTCCCAATTATCCCCGTGGGTATTTTTCTCTCAACCCCCTAGAATGGGTTTATTTCTGGTTTACTCTTCCCTGTTGGTTTCCATGTGGTTATGTGGGAGGCTGCACTTTCTTTATCAAAGCAGAGAGCCGTGATTAGTCCATTCAGAAAATGTAAATGCAGCCTTATGTGTTCTGTAGAGCTGGAAAAAGGGAGACTGTGAGGAGCAATAAATCTGGCAATAATAGAACACAACATTAAGCCCTGTAGGTTGGCCTGGATGAGCTCAGCGATGTCCACACTCCACATTTCTAGTGGAGCTGAATGAACACACTGAGCCCCTGTGCTGCTGCTGGGGAGAGCTAATCACAGTCCTGCTGAACTCAGGCAAATCTCTGCCACTGTGCAGCCCGTGCTGTGCACTCCTTTGGATTTGTAGCTCCTTTCCCTACGTGTTCCATCATTTATCCCGGATTTCAGACTCTGTTCCCTCAGCTGTTCCTGCCTGAGACGTCCCAGGATCTGTGAACGCTCCCTAGTTGATAAATAAATATATTTGATTCTGCTCCCCGCTCCGGGTTGCCAACTGCTAACGCTGGGGATGCATCAGCAAAATCAACCCCATTGAGGATGCTCTGTGCAATCTGCAGCTTTAGAGAGAAATGAACCCTTCAGCAGCAGCCCAGGTTTTGCAATCATCTCCCCTGAACGCTGCAGCTGAGGCACCGCACAGACAACTTCGAGCCATTGCCTAAAGCATTGCACCTTGCAAATCACTTGTCTGAACTGAATCCTGATATCTCAGGCAATCTGGAGCTTCAGCAAATTAAGACTCTGTTTGCAACAGGACCCCCCTGGCCCCCAGCACCTCCGAAGCTGCATATTTCATCCTCCTGCATATTTGTATGACAGTCAGGAAAAATGTGATTACCTATAGGATTACTGAGGCCTGGAGTTAGATTTCCAAGCTTTTTATGTGTTCTCTCTGGTGACCATTCCAGGCAAGAGCACCTTTGACTTACAGCCTTATCCTTATGCTTGGGAACCCAGTGCTCTCCCACTCCAGAGGGGACAGGACACCTCCAGCCAGCCTGCTCTCCTTGAGCCATTTACACACAGATTTAGGAGGAGAAATTCAGTCACTCGTGCCTGAAAAGCTACAATTTATGAACTTAAAAAGCATTAAAAATAGAAACAACGCCCATCCTCTCCCCCTCACAGAAATATATCACTGAACAGAAAGAATCACCCGTGTCCCAGTACATGAATCACTCGTCACCCCCCGGAGGTGATGGACACTCTAAAAACGTGGTTGTGCCTAGAAAATAGTAGTTACAATAAATACTACAGGAATACTTTAGCCCACCATCCCTGAATGGTCTGGGCATGTGCAAGCTCCTTATTTGCACTTTCTCAATGACAACCTGACTGCAAGAATTAGAGAGTTTTCGTTATCCTACTAACTAGGGAATTAAAAAGTCAACATCAGAACCTCCATGTGAGTAGAGTCCTACACAGTCCTATTACTGGTTTATTTTCATTTGTAAAGCACAAGTTGGTTGTGATCCATGACTGGGCACTCTGGGCCTCTGCCAGTATAACAGGTTATTAAAGCATTGCAGTAATTTTTTATTATTATTATTATTATTATTATTATTATTATTATACAATGGCACATAAAGGTACCAGTGAATTTTAGGTTCCCCCTCATCTTTCCCCTCTAGAAAACTAGACTAAAAGAGGAGTTTTTCCCTAAATTTTGACATTGATTGTAAAATATGCTTTAGAATTTCCAAGGGCAGCCTTGGAGATAGAGCTGCTGGTGGCTCTGGATCTATTTCCAGCCCGAAGACAAGGATGAGAGTAAACACCAGCCCATTTGGTCACATGCATTTCCATCCACATGGATATATATCTATTAATAACTACAGGGCTTCCTCCCTATCTGCCAAAGATGTTTTACCAAATCAGTATTTTCCAAAAAGCCTCTTTTCTCACCTGTTTTCTTTCCTCCTTTCCCCCTCCCCCAACAGAAATTCAGTGATTTCTTCACTAACACATTTTGCTCGGCTGCAAACACTCTGGGTGACAGGGGTTAATGTTCCCAGACAAGAGGTCCTTCCTGTCACTGGCATTTTACCATCCCCTCCTTCCACACCACGAGCAAAGTCCAAATATTCCTTCTGGAGTGCAAATGTTCATTTCCTTTGGAAGGTGTTTTACTAATGAAAGGAGAAATGCATGTGCAATTATTCATTATGTAGGAGGATGTTTGTCTACATGTGATGTCTAGTTCTTTGTCGTCCTTTCCAAGTGTTATTTTTATTTATCTGGAGATTTTATTTTTTTTCACTCAGTGTGAAGGAAGAATCAATTAGGAAATTACAACCCTAGAAGCAAATGACAAGAAGGGATAATAACAAGATTCTCTGGGGCTGCATTTTGCAATTCAGTTTACCATTGACTTTCTGATTCAGGAGGCTTCACAATCCCACCCACCAAACCTTAGCGTGAGAGACATCGTTTGTAGAGACAATAAACGTATTTAGAAAAAGAATTATTAAGAAAAAAATATCAGGCAAAGAAGCAATAAAGCCAAGCAATCACTACATCTGTGCAGGAGACAGTTCAATAACTTGTACATGTCCATCAGCATTCGGTGTTCCCACAAAGACAGAATTCTAAGACCTCAACGTGTCAGATGTGACAACGCAGTGACCACTAAGAATGTGTTTGATTTGTGATGGGACCGAAAAATCAAAGTTAAGGCAACACCAGCAGGCCGTGATTACATATTATTATTATTATTATTATTATTATTATTGTTTCTTTCTCTTGGAGAGAACCACGGGCTCAAGGAGGGGACCTGTCCCTATGGGATTAGCATGTGAGAGAGAACGCTTATTTTAGGGAGACCTGCAGGAGGTTTTTCATACATTTCTGTGTTTGTTTCACCTTCAGCAAGTCGGGCACCTGTGTTCAGATCGTGGACGTTCTGCTTTCAGTCCTCTGCACCCCCTGATTTATACTGCTGATGAATTAAACAGCCCCTGAAGACAGCGCTGGCTTTAGTCCTGCCTTCCCTTCCAATAACTCGTACCCAGTGCTCCCTAATTAAAAACATTAGTGCTCCTTGCAACGCTCCATCTGAAAGAGTATCTGCTCCCTGCCAAACAGGGGGGGAATATTCATGGCTTTCTGGAGCCCTGTTAATGACTTGGGGCAGTGAACTGGGAGTTTGCACAGGGGCAGTGGAGCCTTCCCAAGGGCCCGGCTGTTCCTGCAAATAAACTCCCAACAGCGGCAATTTGGAGGGCAAATGGCTTTATTTTGTATATGAAAGCTTTCTGTGCACCAGCACTTCACAGCAGGCTGGAGGTTGTGCTGACAGTGTAAAAGCCAAGTAAAATTTAGCAGGGCAGCGTGCAGTGATCCCAGGGCAAGAGAAATTCCTCAAATCAGCCAAAACATTGAACATCTCTTGAGCATTGAAGCTTTGAATAATCCTTTTTCCTGGCTGGGGATTTGTCAGTGTTGCTACCAACAAATCATGTAGAGTATGAAGGGACCACATATGTCTTTTTAAGGTTTTTTGGGGGCAGAATCAGCCCAAGGCCATCAACTGAGCAAGGGATAATCTGGCAACAAGCTGGAGACTTGGGGGAGTCCAGTCTATTCTTAGGCTGTGATCCACACGTGTGCTGTGTTAGACTTCAGAATGCTAATGAGTGAATTTTAATGAAGGCCTGTGGGAGAAGTTCAGCTTAGTGCCTTCTGCCTGGTGAAAACAAGCAGGACAGATAAAACCTTAAACCACTTTTCCAACGTCTTGGCTCAGGGATGGGCAGAAGAGCCACGTATTCCCCGGGGGAATGAGTGGTACCACTCGTGGTGGAAGTGAAACTCTTACAGTGGCAGATTTCACCAAACAGGGGAGGATTTAACAGGCAGAGAAAAACACACCCCCCAAATGCACAGCCAGCTCCTTTCCCCCAGTGTAGCCAGATTAGCATCAGGATAAACCCCTGAAATCCCTTAGCTGGGGAAGGGTTCCAAAAGGAACAACCAGAACCAGCTGGCCAACGCAGAAAGTTGGGGAGCTTTAACTTATAAAAAGCAAGTAAGAATGCTTGATTTTTTTAGTAGTTTGCAAATCCTGTTCTCAAACACCGGCCAGTTCCTCTTCCTCCCTTTGGTCTCCACGAGGGGCACACCTGGGCACATCTGGGAAGCTGTGGGATGCTGGGAGCACGGGAATTGGATCTCTGGAGCACGAGGGAACACTTGACTCCTGTGATCCCGGGGAGGGATGTGCCGGTGAGTCAGGCAGGGCATCCTGTGGGCTCATCTGATCCCAGATGACACTTCTTGTCACTTTGCATCTCTCATTAGCTCAGACGAAAGGCTGGCGGGAGGAGATGCCTGGCTCCTTCCCACTCCGCTTCCCTGCTGTGTGTTCCAAGGGCCGTGACTGCCTTCCCTTCCCCAGGGCAAAGGGAGGTGTGAGCCGGGAGTCACAGCACCAGCACCACAGGGGGACATGCCTTCGAGTTTCCCAGCCTCTGGAATGCTAGTGACCCCAGGAAGTGGGTCCTGGGGGGCGTTCCAGTGGCTCCCTGCAAGCTCGCTCTCTGTAAATTTAGACTCTTTTTAAAAAGTCTTTTAAAATGTGGCTCCTTGGCATTCCCAGTTGGGTTTATTTGAAATATTGCACGTGGGTCTTGCTCTCTCTTACATCTGCTTGAACACTGTGCTACACCAGCTGAGGGCCAAGTCCATGTGAAATCATGGCCAAACTCCCACTGGGAAGAAACTCATGCCTTGGAGCAGTAGATCTTCCAAGAACATGAGCTTTCAAATCAAAACAAGCAAATAAAACAATCAAACCAGTAAATAAGACTTTCTGCAGAGGGCATTTGTGCCTCCGTGGTGGGGTAGAATGACCAGAGAGGGGACACGATGGTGGAGCAGCACTGGAATGGAAAGACAAACCAGGAAGGAATCACATATTGCAGGCAGAAAAGGTAATGGAGCGTTCTGTGCATCTGGAAGACGTTCAAGAAGGTCAGACCAAGAAGTTCAGGCAAACACTTGTCATGGAATGGCCACGGGGCAGAGCAGGGAGTCTCCAAGTCCTTTCCAGCCCTGTGCCCACGATAACAGATGCTGATTTCCAGAAGCTGCTGATCCAGCACAATTCCTGCATGGCTGAACGCCCAGTCTGGGGGAGGAGATGGAAAAGGACACGTCCAGAATTAGAGGTGCCTTCCACAACTCACATTCTGCCTGCAAAGATGACAGAGGTGGGTGTTGGAAGCCAGGATTTAAGCTGAATAGTTGAGCTGATTTAGGTCAGGGATTAAATGATTACAGATCATTAGGATGTGAAATTTGAGGAGCTCTGGCTGATCCGTATCGAGGGATACACGGAGCCTCCTCGCCTTCCCTGTGGGATTGCAGCCTGGCTCTTGTTCCTTCGCCAGGGGGGACAGGGCAGTAATTCATTTAATGCTTTCTGGAAGTTTTACATGCAGGGAAGTGGCACTTGGAGCAAGGGCAGTCACGTGGGTGCTGTGCTCGTTGACACAGGGCTATTAAAAGGGACTTTGTGGCAAATATTAGTCACGTGTGGTTTGGGGCAAAGTCCCACAAATCGAAGGGAAAGGGAAAAAGAGAACCCTCCTCTGGAACTCGCTTCTTTTGGCAAACATTTTTGCAAACAAGCCCGGTGATAGGAGTGGCAGTGAAAAGAGCAGGTGTTCAGTGAGTGTTAGATGGCAGAAGGGGTGGGCAAATATTTGATCACTTCAATCTGAATTATTATTATTTACTTTTAATAAAGTATGGCTGAAGGACTCAGAGCTAAAGTATCCTTGTACTAGGTGCTGCATAAACATGGGAAGCCTCAACGGAGGGGGGAGAAAAGGTTTATTCAACGAAGGAATTAACACAATTTATTTCTGCAATTAAATTGTTATACACTTCAAATGCCAAGAACCAAAACGTACCGTGAACATTAAACAGATAAAACCAAATAATAATAAAAAAATCCTTAAATATTTGTCACATTTTAACCAGTACTTGAAAGTAAATATTTTGCTCAGATTTCAGCCTCGTCTGTACATAACTAAGGGAGATGGGAAGTGAAGAGATTCAACCTTTTCCACTCCTCAAAAATAATACAATTACCTCTATGACTGATTAAAGGTTATTTGCAGACATTGGTGGATGATCTCAAACGCAGAACAAATTCTAAAAGAATATAGATCACCAGTATTCATGAAGCTGGGAACTTATTGGATTAGTCAGAGGCTCAGATCGAGTCAGAGAGATTTGGCATTAGGATACAGATAAAAGAATTAAGAAAAAGAATGGCTTTTGTACAGAACAGGATGTTGGGTCTATTGTAGTGCAATATTTAATAAGAACCAATATATTCTAGGCAGAAGAGCTGTCTCTGACAGTGACCATCTATATGTGAGAACACAGGGAAGAAATAAATTCGTCCCCTTTACCCACTGAATATCAAGATGTGCCCAATATTTCTGTCTGGGTGTCCAAAGTGGAAAGCACACACCATCAGAAATTGTTTAAAAACCCCTTTTCTGCCCATCCTTTCCACCCAGCTGAGAACTGTTCAGGTGGGCTGTGCCTAGAGCAGCTCCAGAACTCTTCATCTGCCAAATGTTGGGAGGGTTCAAGCCTGCCCTGTACCCACCAATTCTTCAGGAGAGAGAGGAATCCGTGGCTCTGCTCCACCAGCCCGCCAGGCTCAAACCTCCCCTCAATCCCAGCGGGGCAGAGGGAGCGCGGGGGTTTTCTGGAAGGAGGTTTTTGCCGGAGGAAAATATTTCTACCCACTGGAAAGCAACCCAGTGGTTTCAATGTGCACTGAGGCTGAGGGGACTGTGCATTTCCAGGTGTCCTTCGAGGAGGGGAACAGGGACACCACGTGCTCCAAGGATGCTGTGAGGCTTCAGGAGCCCATGGAGAGCTCTTGGAAACCTGACCTGGGCAGGAAGTGCTTCTGAATTTTCTTAAAAGTGTTTGCAAAATATATTCTGAACTCAGGCAACCAGAATGCTTTGAGCTAGATCTTCAGCCTTGGAACACCCTTCTCCAAACGGTCCGGGCTGGATTTCATGGTCCATCACAGGGAGAATGGGCAACTGCTCTGGGAAAAGGGAAAATTTCCTGCCTTCCCTCCCTGCAACCCAAATTCAAACTCATGTCCAGAGACACGGCTGCTGAGGGTCCCTGCACCCTCTGTCCCTGTGCTGCAGTTTGGAATGGGGTGGATCAAGTCACAGAATGAGTGCAGAGAGCTCCGAACGACAAGGTTATTGAGCAGCAAAGTGCTGTGAGCAGAAAATATTGTGGCATCAGCAGGAGTGGGTGACTCAGAGGGGTGGCAGGGGTGTATCATCCACAAACCCTGTGCTAACAGCTCTGCTGAGCACGAACAGGAGGAAATGCTGGGATTAGGGGCTCTGTAACACGCTCCGGGGGGATGTGAGAACACTCGTAAGCGAGAGGATCCAACGAGACATGATGCAAAAGCAAGGGAAATGCAGGGATGTTTCTGAATCAGAAGTGAGCAATAAACTGTGGTTAATATGCCTCGCACTTGTGTCTTGGATAGCAAAGGATCTGGAGAACGGGGAGCCAGGAGGAAGGCAGCAGAGGAGGAAGATTTCTGAGAGGCTTTTGGAAGGAGCTGATGGGCAAAACTGCTGGATTGCATATGAAGGTTGCCCAGGGTTGAAATTAGAATTCAGCCCCCTAAAAACCTCAGTCTTGTCAGGATTTTTTCCCCCTCTAATTCCATCCCTCTGGGTACAGAGGTGGCTAAACCTCCTGCTGGTGTAAGGTACTGGTTACTAGAGATTTACCACCAAGGGAACACCGGGAGTGTGGAAAGTCAAGTTCTCCCAGTTCTGCCTCCTGACAGACACAGCCAGTGCTCAGAGCTGCCTCAGGTGTAATTACTGCCAGGCCCTCGTCACTCATGGCTGTCACATCCCTGCTCTATTTGCATGTACAACTCAGTGCCTGGGGGAGTCAGGTTTATTTAAAGCCACCAGGACTTTGCTGGGTGAGCTCTGGATCAGCTGCTCCTGGAGTGTCAGAGGCCGGGGCAGGTGGATGGGATTTTTCATCCGGTCAAGTCAGAATTTACAAATTTTCCTGAGTCTTGACCTCTCCTCCTCCGTCCCCGTGTCTGCAGACACTGTGCCCTGTGCAGAACTGGATGGGAAAAGGTTCTCACTCACTGCTGGTCGTTACACACCTTCCTTGCTCTCCAGGGAACCATGACAAGGAATTCACAGCCTGGATTAGAAATTCTGGACTTAAATACAAAAAAATAAATAGTGAAACTGCTTCAGAACCCGCTTTTCTTTGCACAAAACTCCTGAACAGGGAAACTAAACAGCTCCTCAAACACACTTTCCCCTTCTCCTTCTCTTCCACCTCCTCCCTGCTCCAAAAGATGATGTTATTTCCCTCGACTGGAACATCTCTGTTTCATTCTCAGTGGAGCCCAGTAAACAACATCAAGAAGCATCTTCAGGACGGAAAGGATGTCAGTTTGACAGCTTTCCTATGGCCCATTGATTCCCAAATTTCAGAGGAAAATGACAGCACTGTGCTGTGCACATTTCACTTAGACATTGATTTCTGTGAAACAGAGAGGCCTTTGGAGAAAATCTGTCTCTGAGCACCTTTCTCCCACGGTCCTAGGCAAGCCTCAGTGACCTGGTGGGTACCTCTGGGTAGCAGCAATCAGCAAGGAAATATCAGTCTGGCAAGAACCGCAGGCAAAACCCCTTGGGAATGGGAGGTGGAGTCTGTTCGGAGGCTGCTGGGGAAGCATCTGCCATGGGGATGTTGTCACTGGTGGCTTCTGCTGCTGTTTCCCTGGTGGGTGCACATCGAGTTCAGCCCCAAGGCAAGCTGCGTGATCGTGTCTGGAGCCCACAGGAGAGCCTGGGCCCTGAAAGCTCACCCCGAACTCCAGATTTCATCTTAAATTCATGATGTCTGGGGCACAACCACGGGGAACTTCACAGTTTCATGCAGAAGCAAAGGCTGGCTGCGTGTTTTGGCGGCCAGAGCCAGATTAGCACCGAGAGGCCACAAATCTTTACCAAACAGAAACCAGATGCTGCAGTGACACGAGTCCCAGGGTCTGACACTCTCTCAGGATCAAGCCTGTGAGCATTTTGTGCCTGAGGGTGTTTGCAAGCCGAGTAAAAACCAAAAGGAGTGTGACACCTGTGCTATTTCTGAGAGAAAAGAAGACTGAATTAGGGCATCTCTGACCAAGGGCAGAGGCAGAGCCAGGCTGCTGTTCACACACAGGGGAGCTGTGGGCACGAGTTTGTACTGGCGCTCTTCACCCTCCACTTCTCCGTCTCTATATGAGAGAGCAAATCTGCTTCTTGAATACACATTTCAGACCTTGCCAGAGAGACAAACAGGTTTGTTGTTTGCCAGTTGTGAACATCCCACATTTGCCAGGGAGATCTTGTGCTTGTTTGCCACAAATGTAATCAGATGATCAGTCAGGAGGAGCCAGGGAGAAATACCAGCATTGCAAACAAACAGTTTTCAGTTTGCTCTTTGAAAAGAACTGGGAGTTGACAGCAAAGGAGGGAAAACCTCTGGCTCTGCACTCACAGCCTCTCTCCTGGCTCCCTTCTCCCTGCAATTTCCAGCAGCCAGGCAGCAGATTCCCTTCAGCTGCTGAAAGACCTCTGGGAAGCTGCTTCCCAGACAGGTTGTGCTTGAACAGGACCCCTGAGGGAGGTTGATGTGAAGGGGATCAGCACATGCCTGATCCCAGGGCAGGGAGAGCAGCAGGGATGCTCTGGGGATGCAGGATGGGGATGCAGGATGGGGATGCTCTGGGGATGCAAGATGGGGATGCAGGATGGGGATGCTCTGGGGATGCAGGATGGGGATGCAGGATGGGGATGCAGGATGGGGATGCTCTGGGCAGGATGGGGATGCAGGATGGGGATGCTCTGGGGATGCAAGATGGGGATGCAGGATGGGGATGCTCTGGGGATGCAGGATGGGGATGCAGGATGGGGATGCTCTGGGGATGCAGGATGGGGATGCAGGATGGGGATGCAGGATGGGGATGCTCTGGGGATGCAGGATGGGGATGCAGGATGCTGCTGCATCCCTGGCAGCAAACACAAGGCTGTGACCTTGCTGCTCTGTCCTGCCCTTGACCTCTCAGCAAATCCATATCTGGATTAGCTCAGCCACACTAAAAATCTGTGGAGACTCTGTGTGGGAATTAGAGTGGCTTTGCTGCAGTTAATTCACAAAGGAGTTCGTTCCATTTCCCTGCCCACACCCCCATCCAGTCTCAGCTGCAATGAAGACACAGGGACAGTGAACCTCAACAAGGACAGTGCAGAGCCAGGGGCCATTGGTACCTTTTCCCTGCATTTGTGACCCCTTCCCTCTGCCCCTCGGGAAAATGCAGACACCTGGGCAAGCACAGGGAAAAGCACTCGCTTTTCTAGTTGGCTCTTTAAGTGCTTCTTTCTTCTCTGCTGAGAAACTGTCAGCACTAAAATGAGAAGTGCTCCTCAAAGCAGGACTGATTCACAAGACACACTAATGGCCACCAAAATGCTTCCAAATGATGCCAGTTCTGTGTCTGGAGAAAATAAGGGGGGTTTTAGGACTGCAAACTCAAACTCTCAAAAGTTACGAATTAACAGAGTTGCCTGTGTAATTGTAATTTGGAGCATAAAGGTATGTGCTGGATACAGCCTTTAATTGCATGATCACACATTTTTAGGTTTTGGTGCTTTAGTTTCCCTATTTCATGCAAAATATTTGGAACTTTTTTTCCTGGTTCATTTCCCCTGAATTAAAACTTTTTTCTAAAAACAGAAGCAACAAACCTTTTAATTTCTACATCGTTCAAACATGATCTTTTGACTCTCCTCGTGATGCCCAGCTGCACACAAAGACAAAAATCATTGCTGTAAAAACAGCTCTATTGAAAGAAAGAAAAATTCTTGCAGAAGCTGCAGAAGGACATTGTGAGAATTTTTGATCACTTTATCCACACCCTCCCTAACCCAAATAAAGTAAATTCCCAATGGATGGACACAAGAGTTGAGCTTTAAGTGGTTCCTCCAACTCCACCACTGAGTTGCACCAGCCTGAAAAAGGGCTGGAATAACTCTTTCCTCACCCTTGTCTCCAGCCTTTCCTCCTTGGAGAATAATTCTGCTTTGAGACTTCCAGTCAGAGCTCAGGAGGAGCCAGAAGAGGCCCAAGGGGCTGATCCTGTACATATCAAACCATTTCACTCCTTTTATACTTTAAGATACTTTTCCATCTTCCTGCTCTTTTTTTCCCCTTCCCATCCTGCATTTTCTGCATGTTTCTCGAGATAGTTTTGCATTATCAAAGGGCAACGGGAGAAGAGAAAAAACTGTTGCTGTATTTAGCATTGATTTTTCCCCTTCACTCTGAGTCACAGAAGCTAACATTTAATTAATTTCTGACACTTTGACAGCTCCTAAGAAGACATTTGTAGAGCTATCAAGTGCCGCTGATAGCACTGTCAGACAGACACTTTTTGAATTATCAGCTATTAAGGACCCATATGCAACAAATTTCCAAGGATTATTATACAAATTGTTCTCTGAATGAGAAAAGCACACAAAAGCTCAGTGAAACATAAAGAAACCATTGTTCCCAGGTGAATTTGATATTTGCAAATGTTTTGCTATTTTGATCACTTACGTGGTTTAATAAATCGAATTCACTTTGTCTTTTATTAAGAAAATTAAGTGGCCTGGGTTTGGGGTGGCTGAGAACACGGCCAGGTTTTCCACTCAGGGTGGTCTTTAGGGAGATACAGCAGGAGAAACACGGAATAACTTGATCTTAGGAAGTGCTGAGTGGGGAATGAGGTCATAGAATCATTTAGGTTGGAAAAGACCTCCAAGACCATCAAGTCCAATTGTCAGCCCAGCACCACCCATGGTCACCACTAAACCATGTCCCCAGGTGCCACATCCACATGTTTTTTGAACACTTCCAGGGATGGTGACTTCTGGGAAACCTATTCCAATGCTTTACAGCCCTTCCTGGGAAGAAACTTTTCCTCGTATCCAATCTAAACCTCTCCTGGTGCAAATCGAGGCCATATTGTCTCATCCTGTCACTTGTTACTGGGAGGAGATCCCTTCTTCTCACAGGGACCTTCCCTTCTTGGAGGGAAGAAGGTCCCTTGAAGAGCCTTCAAACCAGAAACCCCAAACCCAAAGTAACCAATATCTACAGTTTCTCTCGAACAGCTCCTGCCTTTACTCCTTGCTGGTGCTGACGTGGCAGAGGCAGCCCAGCCCTGACTGCAAAACTGCTACTGTCAAGTTCCATTATTGTCACTATTTGGGTCTCAGGCGTTTAAATTTATTTATTTCACTGCTGGAGGAAAGGGAAAAAAAAAAAAGAGGAAAAGCAAAGGGAAATAAAAAAGCAACAGCCCAGAGCCCCATGAAGCACATGGCAAATAAACAAAGGGGTCAAGGCACATCTGCCCTGAACTGTGCACACCTAACATGGAGCAGGGAATGGCAGGGCAGCCAAGCCAAGGGTCCCAGACCCTCTGCCTGGGTGGGACATAACACAGAGTAAGTGACATCTCAGACAATCACAGAACGCTCTCAGTTGGAAGGACCCACCAGGATCATCAGCCCAACCCCTGGCCCTGCCCAGGACCATCCCCAAGAGTCACCCCCTGTGCCCCAGAGCATCACCCAAACCCTCCTGGAGCTCTGGCAGCCTTGGGGCCGTGCCCACTGCTCTGGGGAGCCTGGGCAGTGCCCACCACCCTCTGGGGGAAGAACCTTTCCCTGAGATCCACCCTGACCCTGCCCTGACACAGCTCCAGCCCTTCCCTGGGTGCTGTCCCTGGTCCGACAGAGCAGAGATCAGTGCCTGCCCCTCTTCCTCTCACGAGGAAGCTGTGACTGCATTGAGGTCTCCCCTCAGTCACAAACCTAATTCTTCAACTGCCTTCTCATCACTCCAACCCTCCAGGAACAGGGGTTTGATTGCCATGGGTTTTTTTGATTCTCCTGTGTCCCTTCCAACTCAGCATACTTGACGTGGTTTCCTTTTCATTTCCCCCGCTGACCTCTGCCTGCCTTTCCAACCCCTCCGTGCCAGGGTGGAGCTGGAGCCCAGCACTCTGACCTCCATGGATCCCCTAAACCTCTCCTGGTACGACGGCGACAGGAACTGGAGCAAAGCCCTGAACGCGTCCCAGGCGGAGCAGAAGCCCCAGTACAACTACTACGCCATGCTGCTCACCCTCCTCATCTTCGTCATCGTCTTCGGCAACGTGCTGGTGTGCATGGCCGTGTCCAGGGAGCGCTCCCTGCAGACCACCACCAACTACCTGATCGTCAGCCTGGCCGTGGCAGACCTGCTGCTGGCCACCCTGGTCATGCCCTGGGTGGTCTACCTGGAGGTAGGATGGGGAGGGAGGGAGGGAGGGAGGGAGGGGGGAAAGCCTGGGAATCGCTTATTGCGCGACCTCCCGGATTTCCCAAGTGGTCCCAGGTTTTTCCAGGAGGTGGATGTGAAAGCGGATGACAGAGCACACAGAGGGATAAATCACAGTGCGGTTGCACCACAATTCAGGTTTAAACCTCAGGGGAGGTTTAGGTTAGACATCAGGAAGAAATTCTTTACAGAGAGAGTGATCGAACACTGGCATGGGCTGCCCAGGGAGGTGGTGGAGTCACCATCCCTGGAGGTGTTTGAGGCTGGATGTGGCATCAGTGCCATGGTCTAGTAGACAAGGTGGCAGTAGGTCAGAGGTTGGACTCGATGATCTCAGAGGTCTTTTCCAATCTAGTTGCTTCTGTGATAAACGTGGCCTTTAATCAGAGGGCTCAGGAGTGAAAGGACCCCAATTTTGTTTTTTCAAAACTACACGAGAATGAATCTGCAGCAACACACTGGGTGTCACAGCTCAGATGTGCTGAGCTGGAAGGGACACACAAGGATCACCAAATCCAACAATCCAAAAAAAAACCCCACAACACTCAAACCCCTGTTTCTGAAGGGCTGCAGTGATGAGAAGGCAATGGTAGAAGCAGAGTGTAAATCCAGAGCTTTTACATCCCGATACACGAGAGAAAAATCCCAAGGGAGGTATTTTCACCCTGCTGCCTTTGGCACCTCAGTTTGGTACAAAACTATGTGGGGTTTGCAGTTAATTTTCAGGCACTCCTTTCAGAGGGAAAATGATAACACAGAGGGGAGAGCAGGGGAAGAAGCCACTGTCAACGAGCCCATTAAGTACTAATGCAAAGCAAAACAAACCCAGTGACATGACATAGGCTGTCGAGAAAGCACAATACTAATTATCACTCGAGTTAATTATTGTTTTCATGGCACTTAAAAAATGTAAAGCATCGTGCATCTGCTGAAGCTCATTAACATGACCACAGGCTGGTTGTGAGTGCAGTCAATGCCTCTGGGACTGGTTTTGCCCTTCTGTTCTATTCTATTCCTCTGTTACCACAATCCAGTTTAACCCATTGAACCCATTTAAGGAGGACAGTTTTTTTCAGGCTTTGTGTCACAAGCTCAGGCAAAAACTATTAGGAAAATGAAATACTTAAAAAAAACCCCAACCCCAAACAGATCTTCTACCTCCAAACTTCTGAGGTTTCTCCTACATAAACGAAAGCACCAAGAGAAACTGATTTTGCAGAGGTTTATATCAGGCTGGAAACCTTTGCCTTTGGGCAGATTCTCATCAAAGTTACTGATGTAACTGTCTCTTAAGTGCTTTTTTAATCACTGAGTATTCATCTGTCACTCAGGCTTCAATGCAGTCATTCTCCCTTCTTTATGCTGCCTATGGTTATGTATATCAGAGCAGAAATAACTGAAGAATAGATATCTTATTCATTCTATTTTCAAATGCAGTAGGACTCTATTTTTATTAGAGGGAAATATACTTTTTTCATCACATGTCAAACACAGCAGTCCGAATAATTGCTATTAAACTTAATTGGCAAAGTTCAGTTTCAATAGCAAGAGAAGTGAAGAGAAAAAGGCTACTGGTGACTGGAAACATTATCATTAATTCTTTGTCTTTAGCACGCCATGTAGAGTGTTAAAGAATTTTCACTCTGGATTAAATTCATTTTGTTCACCCAAACGAGGAATGTCTACCCTGATCTTAGACTGAGAAATGAAGGAAAGCTCCTACTTGTCTACTGTTGACCTTTGCCGGGTATAATTGCCAAAAAACGTCTAATGAAGAGCTCTAAGTACAATTAGAGGTGCTTGGAATTAATATTAATGTAATTGCTTCCTCATTCTGCTTTGAAATGCTTCAGAGACCTGTTTAAGCCCTGCGTGGTTCCTTCTGACTAAGAGGAGACTTGTAGTCCCTGATGTCACTGGAATATGGGCCCAGGTTTGTGTTTGCTGCCCAAATCAACGCAGAGTAACAGGGTGGAATCAGGGAGCGTGAAATCACAGCAGCCCTTGGGGGAGCTTTGGACGGAGCAGAGAATTTCCTTTGAGCCAGCGGAACTCCAACTACCCCCAAGCAGCTCTGACTTTGTGGAAAGCTCTCCCTTTGAGACCCTCTCAGCAGCACAGCCCCAGGGAATTCTGTACCCACCTCCCTCTCTCTTCACAGGTGGTTGGTGAGTGGAGGTTCAGTCGGATCCACTGTGATATCTTTGTGACCCTGGACGTCATGATGTGCACTGCCAGTATCCTCAACCTCTGTGCCATCAGCATAGACAGGTGAGGGCTCCGTGCCAGCAACTCGTGTCAGAACCCAGGGGAGCAAGTCACAGCCACGTCTCTGTGGTCTAATTTTACCTGTGACTCAGAGGCTTGGAAATGGGGAGAGTGAGTGTTGTTGATGTCTTTTGAGGAGCAATTTAGGGGATCTCAGTGAGCTCTGAGCAGGGATTCTGTCAGAAGACGTAGAAACACCCATCTTGAGAACATAAATTAAATTGTCTGTGTATGTTTCCATGAGTTTGGCCCTTCTGTTTGTACTCTGGAGTGGTGGAACAGGCACTGGGGGGAAGGCAGCAGCTCAGAGTGGAAGGGAAATGCCCAGCCTCCTGCACACACCTCCTGACGTGGGAGATCTGGCTCCGCTGCTGGAGCAGGCTCTCAGCCACAGCAGCCGGGTGCAGGTCCCAGTTTGGCAGCACGAAGAAGGGGTGCTGGCAGCAGGCTGGCAGGGTGCCTGTCTCCCCATGCAGGTACACAGCCGTGGCCATGCCCATGCTCTACAACACCCGCTACAGCTCCAAGCGCAGGGTCACCGTCATGATTGCTGTGGTCTGGGTGCTCTCATTTGCCATCTCCTGCCCGCTCCTCTTCGGCCTCAACAACACAGGTGAGTGTTTTGCCACCTGCAGCTGCCTTCTGGCACCTCCCTGGCTTTACTGGGTTACCCTCTGTTACCTGCCAGGAGTGAAAACAGGGCTCAGGTTTTAGGTGTATTGGGATGTATCCGCCCCTGGTTAAGGTGTTCTCTGCCAATGTCACCCTGTTGCGTCTGTTTGGTCTCTTGCTATTCCACACTGGTGTTTTGGACCCATCAGAACTGAGGTTATGTGACACTTTACACAACACTAGCCAGCGTTACCTTAACATTTGTCGACCACAGATTCAAAATCCCTCTTCAAATAAAACGTGCAAAAAAAGGGAAAGTCATGGGATAAAACCTTCACTGAGACAGGAGAGGGAAGGACTGACAGTTCAGCCAGCAGATTCATGGCGAGCCTGGATTGGATGCACTGTGGGATCAGTGAGCTTTTATCTGAAAGGCGAGCAATAATCAGGGACTTTGGCATGATGCGACTCCTACAACCCGAGGGGAGCTGCTCTTCTGGTACCACTTCCAGCTGATGTGGTGGTGCCTCCTTAGAACCCGAAGCCCTCCCTGCCTGGGTACCTGTGCCTTTGGAAGGCACTGGGAAGCATCTCTGAGCAGCAGGGAAACCCTTTTGTGTTCCAGATGCCAACGAGTGCATCATCGCCAACCCTGCCTTCGTGGTGTACTCCTCCATCGTGTCCTTCTACGTGCCCTTCATCGTCACCCTGCTGGTGTATGTCCAGATCTACATCGTGCTCCGGCGGCGCAGGAAGCGCGTCACCACCAAGCGCAGCAGCCACGTCCTGGACTCGGACACGCAGGCTCCTCTCAAGGTAACTGCAGCCCTGCCTAGCTCTCAGCACTCTGCACATCCTTCTGCCCTCCCTGCTCCACTCCCCAGGGCGCCGCCTCCTCTCCCCAGATGTCCCCGGCTGGACTAGGCGAAAATGCTGGATCGCAAAGGGGAATGCCATGTCCTGTGCCAGGCTGGAGTCCCAGCTGCACGCTCTGGGCTCCCAGGGGCTTCACAGGCTTCCCTGGATCTCAGGGGATGCTCCAGCAGCAGATCTGCACTAGGAGCTGCTGCCTTAACCAGAGGGCACCTCCTCTGGCTCCGCTGAGTTTGGGTTGGGGGACCCAAGAATACAGGCTACACCATTGTCTGAGCCAGTGCTGCTGCTGGGGGGAAGAATGACAGAATCAAGGAATGGTTTGGGTTGGAAGGGATCATAAAGCTCATGGAGTTCCAACCCCCTGTCACAGGCAGGGGCGCCTTCCACTAGCCCAGGTTGCTCAAAGCTCCATCCAGCCTTGCCTTTGGCACTTCCAGGGATGGGGCAGCCACAGCTGCTCTGGGCAACCTGTGCCAGGGCCTGCCCACCCTCACAAGGTAGAATTTCATCATAATATCTAGTCTGAACCTGCCCTCCTTCAGTTTAGGGCCATTCCCCCGTGTCCTGTCACTCCATTCCCTTGGGAAAAGCCCATCTCCAGCTTTTATGTAACCCCCC
This sequence comes from Sclerurus mexicanus, assembly GCA_013396755.1. Taxonomy (NCBI): domain Eukaryota; kingdom Metazoa; phylum Chordata; class Aves; order Passeriformes; family Furnariidae; genus Sclerurus; species Sclerurus mexicanus. The sequence continues at coordinate 1,250,636 of VWZF01004008.1, read as the reverse complement.
TTCAGGTGCTATAAGGTCTCCCCAGGGTTCAATGGAAACGGTTTGCGTGGTCACGCCACTGGCACCGACCCCTGTGCGGGGAAACAGCCTCCCAGAGCAGGAGCCGTGTGTGAGAGGAGCCCAGCTGAGCAGGCAGGGCGTCAAACAGCTCAGCCAAAACACTGCCCTGGCAGCACATGCGAAACACCCAGGGGGAATGTGCAGCCCCAGAGGCATCACCTCCAAACTGTGCTGCCTCAGGGCCACTGCCACGTCACGGAGAGCAGGCAGGGATAGACAAACACCAGCAGATCTCTGAGGCTTCCTTCCTTTGGTGAAAAGCCCAAGGGATAGTCACCTCCATCACTGCTTCTCCAGAGTAGTTTTCCATCATCCTCACACTGACTGATTTCTGCCTCATGCCCTATGTTTGTATTTCCACGTGCCTCCCTTACCAGCTTCCCTTCCCAGTTCCTCTGTGCCTGTGTAACCTCTGAGCTGGTGCTTGCCCCTTAGGACAAATGCACTCATCCAGAAGACGTCAAGCTCTGCACAGTTATTGTGAAGTCCAATGGGAGCTTCCAAGTTAATAAGCGCAAAGTGGTGAGTGTTAAAGAGAAGTGGTAGCCTTTCAGAGCGTTTGGCCTTCCCCCTCTCACCCCTTAGGACACACAATTAATTTATGCAGGGTGGGAGAAAAATAAACTAAGAACAAAGGTTATCGTTCTTCTTCCCATTCCTTAGAGTGAAGCAGGGGGTTTAAGAGGATAGAGTTTAAAAAGCCAGACTAATCTCACCTAAAGATCAGTTCTAAAAGCCATGGCATTTGAACATTTTGTGTCTTTGATTCTCTTCTCCTCTCTGTTATTCAAATCTTGGACTGCATTGGCTGTGTTGCGCTTTGTTTGTTGGTTTAATTTTTATTTATTTGCATTCTGAAAAACCTAAATAAAATCTATGGGGAGTGCAGACAGCATCTCTCTCATTTCTGAGCCTCTTTGTGCAATACAGGAGAATCCTCCAGTGAAGTTCTGTCAATCCCATCCACCCAAAATACCTTCATCTGTAAACATTTCACAGCCCTTTCTCCAAGCATCCTGTAGGGAGGGAGAAGAGGGATTGATTGTTCTCCAGCATCATCCAGCTTCACTCTGTAAGGAATGTCCATTGCTCCTCTCGGTATTTTTATCTGTCTTTATGTTGTGGACATTTGATTCTTGTCCAGGAGGCGGAGAGTCACATGGAAGAGATGGAAATGGAGATGGTGTCCAGCACCAGCCCCCCTGAGAGAACCACCTTCAAACCCGCAGCACCAAGCAACCACCAGCTGGTCGTGCCAGTTGCGTCTAATCGGGGCAACAACTCCACCTTGCAGACATCCCTGAACAGCCCTGGGAGGGTGGAGAAGAATGGACATGCCAAAGAAACACACCACACAGCCAAGGTCTTCGAGATCCACTCCCTGCCCAACGGCAAGACGAGGAACTTTCTCAAGGCTGTGACCAGGAGGAAACTGTCACAACAAAAGGAGAAAAAGGCCACCCAGATGCTGGCCATCGTACTCGGTGAGAGCGTGCCCTGGCTGCCCTGGTGCTCCTGCAGAAATCCAGCACCTGCCCAGGACTAGGACATCCAGCATAGATTCTCCATGCCCCTATAAATGTAATGTCACTTGATACGTAGGCAAGAGGCGTCCCTCCCTCCCAGCTGTACAGAGGGCTCATAAAGCTGCCCATCTGGGGGGTGTCTGGGGCTCCCTGCAGCACAAAAGGCAGCCCAGCTCAGCAAGGAGCTGCCACCCCAAAGTCAGACCTTCTGATGAGTCTGCTCTCGTTACATGAGCAGAGCATTCTTTAGTACCTGGATAGGCTGGGACTTAACACGCAAACAGAAGGCTTATTCCTCAGGGAAATATTTTTCCTTTCTGCCCAGCAGAACCTTACAGTTCTCAGGCTCAAAATCTGTCCAGCTTTCAGCAATCAAAATGTGTCTCTCTCTCTCCTTTCCTCCCCCCTAGGTGTTTTCATCATCTGCTGGCTCCCGTTCTTCATCACCCACATCCTGAACATGCACTGCGATTGCAACATCCCCCCGGCCATGTACAGTGCCTTTACATGGCTGGGCTATGTCAACAGCGCTGTCAACCCGATTATCTACACGACCTTCAACGTCGAGTTTCGCAAGGCTTTCATGAAGATCCTCCACTGCTAAAAGTCCAAAAGAAGCAACCGCATTTTTTAAGAGCGAGAGAGGGGGAAGGAAAGAAAAGAAAGCGATGCCATTCATGCACACAACAGGCAGCCATGGAGGGGTCTCGCGCGCTGGGCACGAGGCTTCGGGTGTGACAGCAGTGCCATGCCCACACCTCGGTGAGGACGGAGGTGGGAGGTTCTCTCATCCCTCGGGGTGACCTTTGGACGCTGGGACACCAGTCCCACCAGGGCGCTTTTGGGAGGTACCCTCACACTGTGCTTAAAGCGGGAGCAAAAACCGAGGCACGCTCGCTTGATTGTTGCCTGTGGCCATCCAGCCTCGAGTGCATTGGACACGGACAGCCACAGAGCCACGGGGAGGTGGCGGTGGGTCACTCAACTCTCACCAAAGACAAGACCATCTTTTCCGCTTCGCCACAGGAGCCAGAAACAGGCAGAGCTTGTGGGAGCTCCGCGCAGCAGCTTTGCCATCACCTCGAGCTGAATTACCCAGTGTTAAACTGCTGAAGCCTTCAGAAAAAAACCCACAAACCAACACTTTAAGAGGTCCCCGAGAGGGTCAAGAAGGTTCTGCCACCCACAGACCCAACCCTGCAGCACTGTGGGCCTACAAGCCATGGGCAGGAGAAAGAAGGGGGCATCAGTCTCACGTCCGACCACTGCATCGGTGTAAATATGAATCAAGAAAGAGGATGAAGTGAACAGGAGCCCGAGCCAAAAAAACAAGAGATGGAGAGGGCAACTCAAGAAGTGGTAGCTTGCCTTGCACGGTGTACATCAAACAGGACACCCCCATCTCTCATCAGCAGCGATTTCTGCCCACCAGCATCTCATCTCCAGTCTCCCACCAGGAGGTGCAAAGCCCGAGGAGGAGTGGTGGTGTGGTGAATGTAGAAACCAGGACAGGGTGCCAGGGGAGGCACCTGCAGCCCTGACTGCTCCAGGTGGGAGCTTGAACAAGCCAGCCAAGTTAGGTCTGGCTCTCCTCACCTAGATCAGGCTGCCGCAGAGCCAAGGACCACCTCGGGGCTGATTTGCCTAAGTCTCTCAGTAGAGAGTGCAGAATAACATTGTGCCTAATTTAAATTACCAGTGAAGGAGATAAAACTGTGTGTCTTGGAAAAAGCCAGAATAAAAACCCAAGAAAGCCCTTACCTGGACCAGCTCCTGTGTCCAAGCTGGACTTCGGAAAGGTCTGGATGTTCCCAGCATCCCTTACGCTCTGATATCTATTTTTCCATGGATTATAAGAATTGAAAACCCATAACAGCATAATTCCACCACGCTGAATCTGGCATTGCCAAATCCACACTGTACTTCCTAATTGTACTCAGTTCACAATATATTTTGCAATATCTCTGTAAATAAAACATGGCAAGATGAATAAAAAGACATGGAAATAGGTCTGGCTAGAAATTCCTGTAGGATCTGGAGCAGCAGATGATTTCAATAGCCATATGCAGAGGCAGACTCCCTACCTGCTGTTTTCTGAAGATGCTAAAACACAACCCAGAGAGCAATATAGTCCCTTTTCTCTCTATGCAGTTTGTGGAATATTCGCATAGTTTCTGCTTCAGAGTAGGTGAAGTTCACTGCCAAGGGTTTCTTTAATTCCCTGGTGTTCCTGTGTTGCTAACAAAGCATTTCCCTGTGCTGGTAGGATGTGTTCCAGCTCTGTAGCAGGAAGAGATTACGTAAGCAGCTGTAACACATAATCTCAGCTGTTTTCTGAAATTGAAACGGCAGCCCCACCTTAATCCAAAAGGTTTCCATTCTAAACCTGGTATTCCTGGAAGAGGCTGATATCCCGTGGTTTTAATATTTAGCCCACAAACTTGTATAACATTTGGATGTGGCTCTTCAAGGTCTATTCCTAGCTGAAAACTGGAAACTAACTCCGGAGATCTCAGGCACACTTTGGCTGTTCATTTCCCCCCAGTTTTAACCAAGCAAGTTCACTCAGTGGTGGGAATCAACTCAGACTGGTATCACTTACAAAATTTATAGAATGACATAAAGTCAGTAGGTTTTTGGGTAGAAAAATAGTAACAAGTTACTGGTCATTTTTCTAACATACTTACAAGCAGAAAGATGCCATTTGACTGTGTGAATTAACAGATGGGGAGATGAATCAAATAGAAAATAATATGCATATAGAAAAAAAAAGCTTTAAAGCATTTGCAAGTTGCTATAGGGGATATTTGCCCGGCACTAAAACATGGTGTGAGCCCTTAGAATAAGGAATGTGAAAAATATCTTAACTTTGTGCCATAATTTTACTTTGTGTTCAGTGTTAGCCCAGGATAAATCATCATCTCCAACACTGCGTACCTTGTTCCAAAATTTAGTTACTGAATCCAGCTATAGCTCAACTCACCTGAACCACTACATGAAAAACTCTTCCAAAAAGCTGCTGAAAAAGGACCCGTGTCCTTCATGTGTTTGCCAACTTGGACCAAAAAAACCCCAGGTGTCATTTCCGAGAGCTTAAGTATTCGTGAGGAATTACCTGCAGCCCATCCTTCATTCCAGTGGCGTTCTAAGCCACTCGTTGCCAACACTCCAGGCTCAAAGGTGTCTTGTGGGAATATCTGTATCCCCACTGCCCTTGGAATGGCGGCAATGCCGTGTCTGTTCATCTCTGCAGCAGGTTTTCCTTTCCCACCTGCACTTACAACCACCAGACTAAAGCACTGAATTCCACCCACGAATTGAGCCTTCATAACCCTTTCTGAGAGTGGACCAAAACACGCCATCACCTCTGGCTTTACAAAGAATAAACCAATGCCAAGAGCAAGGACAGGCTTTGCCAGCTGCTTGCACAGCACCTGGCACAAGGACAACCAGCCCGTGGTTGGGATGGAAGATGCTTGTGGAAACTTCTAAAGAACCATGAGAAATCAGCTGCATCATGAAGGACTCTGAGGCCGCTTGCCCGCAGAGCTGAACCTGGCAAATACAGACCTCGCTGTTCCTTCCACTCTGGAAAAAACCACTGCTTTCCCAAAGACTCCTGATGGCAGGACATGCTGGTGATGGCCAGGGGACCGATCTGATTTTTAAAACACATTCACGAGAAGATTTCATTTCTTTGTTCCTCGAGAACTCCAGACCCTATTTTGTGATTCATTATTTATAACTGAAGCTTTAGTTTCTGCTTTATTGAGTCTTCCTGTTCCTGCTTTTCCTCCCTGTGATTCCCCAGCTTGCTGAAGCCCGGGGGGGGGCTCTTTTGGGGCACCCCCCAAACAGGTTTGAATTAAAAGCCAGTGAATTCTGCCTGCACTGTATTTGCCGCTTGCCTGCTTGCTCCCACTACACGATGCTGTTTATCCTCCTGACCGAAGGGTAAATGAACTACAGTAGGTCTAACCAGCTTCTGGAATCCTGCTGGAAAAATGAGAAAAAGAAATAAAGCCACTACCTCCGTGGTGAAAGTCTGCAGTGCACACACGGCTCCCCGAGGAGTCGGGAATGTACAGACGCCCATCGCAGGTACGTGCGACACCGACCAATGTCTTCACGCAGCACTGTCATTAAACGGAGACTTGCACAAGCCACCCCCGTGTTGCATGATTGTTTTGTTCTGCGTGAGGGGTCGCACTCCAGGCACACGCGGTTGTGCTGCAGAGCACAAACACAGAGGGCAAAATGCACCTTCACCCGAGATCTCGCCTTTCTTTCGCTTACTTTTCAGAATAGTTGCATTTTTCCCCTTTCTCCCCTTATCCCAGTCTATCTTTAAGAACTTCAGTGTTTGTCCAGCCTGAAGCTACGAGGATCAGACGTGGGAAAGGAAGGGTGCAGAGAAACACAGGCAGAAAGAAAATCTCAGTTTAATGCTATTTTGGATCCTTGGCATGAACCAAAGGTTTTAGTCTGCCTGTTTTCAGCCAACACAGGGCAAAGATAATCCCTGCCCTGAAGTCCTCAGTTTATACAGAAATCAGAATCTCCAGAGCTACTGACTTCAAATGAGGCTTAGTTCTCCTTGTTGGATGATTCAACTCAAAGCCAGTGTGACTGAGAGAAAATTAGGGGCTCAAATGACCCTCTCCCTCACACAGCAGAATAAATGATATTCTGGGATGAGACAGGACACACTCCAGGTTGTTTTCAGCCTGTCTGGCCTCAGCCTGGAGGATCAAAGGCAGCTCCTATGACTTCACTCTTACAGCCAGATTTTATTTCTGAGGCTGGGGACTGCAAAACACCATTCACACCACCCCAAAGAGATAAAACAGAGCGATCTGTCCATCTCCTAGGGCACTTGAGTGAGTCTTATAGCTGCAGGTCAGACCTGACAGATCTATGGATGTGCTTTGTTCTGCACAAAAAAAAAAAAAAGAAAAAAGGATAAAACCAGTTGCACTTGTTAAATCAACTCCATCTCTTTAATCAAAACCTCTTTTAATAATCCAAACTGCTCCCCCAAGTCTTTGACGATACCAGACTGTCTGCTGCCTAAATAGCTTTTGACTCATAAATAACAACTTTCTCCACCAAAGAAAGAGTGATGGATGGTGGACTAAATATAATTAAGGTATAATGAATAATTAACAGACCTAGAAATGCCTTTAAAGAGACTTAAAGCAGGAAAGCATAAACCCAGGCCCTTTAAATGAGGAAAAACATTCTACATCCCCAAGCTGCCATGCTGGGCCCAGGGAAGAAGAAAAGTGGGATAATGAAAGCAAGGGAGCACATTTAGCCAAGGCTGGCATCGCTTCCCTGCTGCACGTAATCAACTGCATCCGTGGCTCTGCTGAGATGGGAAGGTGACATCACTGCCATCTCAGCTGCAGGATTTCGTGCCAGGCTCAGGGAAGGGCAGCAAGGGAGCAGCACTGAGGGTTGGTGGTGGCTCGGGGTGAAGAAGCCACCCCTCGTGGGGCTGAGCTGCCAGGGGAGCAGGGGCACAGCGTGCTGCGCCTTGGCAGCGAGCGAAGCAAAGCAGCCACCAAGGCACAGAGAGCTGATGGAAACAGGCTCTGCAGGGAGATTGGGGGCTTCAGCTGCTGCCACTTCACTGCAGAGCCCCCTCGGCACAGAGCTGAAGCAGCCCCCAGGTCTCCTGCCCCGTCTGAGGGTCCCGTCAGCTGTGATGGGGTGCCCAGCAGGGCAGGGCGCTGGGTCTCCTGCCTGGGACAGGGTTTGGTGGTGGGTGAGAGGGACCTGTGAGACCTTGACTCTGCAGAACCGTGCTGGTTTCCCTCTCCAGCCATCCCCGTGCCCACCCCACGAGCCTTCTGCCCCCTCCATCACCTCACTTCCACTTCACAGAACCCCAGACAGGCTTGGGAGGGAAGTGTTTCACAACAGCCACTCTTAATATTTATTTAATAATTCAGCCATGAAGGAGGTTTCTTTTTTATTTACACCATGGGGAAAGGCAAGAGAAGCCCAAATTAACATTAGCCAGAGATCTAATCTTGCCTCCAAACAGTAATAGCAACACAGAGAATCTGCAGCTCTCGTGAGCGTGAGTTCGGAGAGCTCTGTCAAATCACCAGCTGGAAATTGTACAAAGCTTCAGAGGAAAACCCAGGAGCTGAAAATGTGATTGAACGAGACAGGTTATGAGCTGAGAGCTCGCCTGTGTGAAGAAATGGACAGTCAGTGCCAGTCTAAACAAATATGTACAGCTCTCAGAACACCTCCCTCCCTCTGGGAGCTTTAGTCAAAAAGAAAAGTGACTTTGATCTGGCATAATTCTGCAAGTTTGCTAGGAAAAAAACCACTCCAGCAAGATGGCAAAGCAGCTGCTGTGGGTCCTGCCAAGGGACTGGGCGTGAGGATGACTCTGCTCACAGCAGGGACAGCCAGGGATGCTCTGAAGGTGACAGAAATGTGCTCTGGGCAGGGGGTTAAAACCACACTGCTGTGCCTGGATCCAGGCAAGAGGTGATTCCATGGCACACAGAGCTGATATTAAAGAGCTGGACTGCTGCTCCTGCCTCCCTCTGGGCCCCGGGTTGGGTTCACCGGGAGGGAACAGCACGGATAATGGCCCAGAGCGTGAAGGTTTGACCCCAGACACGATGTGGAGATGGGCTTCAGAATCTCAGCCCGGTGAGAGGGCTGAGTGAGAGCAGAGACACCACCAGGACAAAGGCTGGTGCCTCTGTAGCACTGCACGCCCACTTTGCACCGTGTCTTGCTCTAAGAGACAGCACAAGAGCAGAAGAGCAGGGGATCGGCTCCTGCAGCACCTGGAGGCTGGAGTCGAGATGCAAAAGTCACACCAAATTAACCTGGGGATGTGGATTTATAACTGAATTACTGCGGCTTGCAATTTACTGTGCTCCAGTAATTGGGTCTGTGCATGTCGTCAGCTGGTGGCAGATGCTCGGGGCCATGTTCCTTCATTATGTTTGCATGAACTTGCCTACCTGGCACTTGCCATGAGGTGACATTATGCAGAGGGTGATTTACTGGGTCTCAGGTAGCGCTTGGTAAGCTGTGGAGCCGTGGAGACCTGCCTTTGTGTCTGAGCCCACCCGTCTAAGGAAACACTCAGCTCCAGTGGCAGCTCTGGGGTGTCTCGGAAGGGACACGTCTGATTGTCTTTGTGATAAACAAGCCCTCAATCACTTCAAAGAATCACTGGGGAAGATTACAGAGAGTGAGACGCTAGGAACTGGGGCATGATTCAGAGGGATCAGGGGAAATGCCACTAAATTCCACCTTGTTCTTAATTAAAAAAGGCAGAGGGAAGTTCTCCATGAGGGAGACTGATGGAGATGTTCCTCCTCGCCCAGGCAAAGGCAGGAAAACAGGCATTTAAATCCAAAAGCCCCGGGGAAGAGCTGTCACCCTGCAGTCACAAAGCACCAAAGCGGTGCCAGCGGTGGGACAGGGCTCGCCCTTCCCAGGGGTCTCATCCCTGTGTGCAAGGAGAGAGCAGAGGTGGATTCCCTGTGGATTCCCCCTGGGCTGGGGTGCGCACCTTGCACAGGTTAACTCCGGAGCAGAAGGCTGGTTCTGCAGCAGGACTCATCCCCCAGCTCTGTACTCCCCAAATCCCAAATCCATGTCTAAATTTGGGGCATAATAAAGCAGATTTGAAATTTCCCTACAAACACAGTTTGGCCGAGAGTTTTCCAGCGTTTAGGTGAATTCCACCTTTTCCCTGGTTTTTTACTATTTCTTCCATGGTGGTTGTTGCTTTTAATTATCTCCCTGTTACTTTTTGGAGGTGTCTGGGTGGCTTCGTGTCCTGTGACATTTTCCTGCGCTCCCTGGAGTCTCCAGGGACGAGCCATGAACAAAACACAACTGTGCTTAGCCAAGAGGAGCAACAAATTGGGCAGCAAATAGACCCACTCAGCTCTCCTGGGGAGAATCATGCTGGGTGTTAGACAACTGTTTAAGCAAAATAAAGGCAGGTCAGTCTGAACAAAATCTTTTGGCAGACTGGAGTCTTTCCCAAAAAAGAGAAAATTAATTCCCTGAACTCCTTCTAAGGATTTTTTCCCCTGCTTGGAGCTGACATTAAAGTTTGTCCAAAAATAGCAATAAAAGCTTCACGGTGATAAGAACACTCCTCTGCCTTGTTGAGAAACAAGCTTGTGCTGAAGGGCAGTAAAAGTGCCATGGAATGAGTCCAGATATGCCCCAGACTTCAGTTCTGTCACAGCTAAACCCTCCCAGGATCCATAATGTTTCTTTCTTTCCAAAGTAATGGCCTCATACCACAGCAGCAAACAAAGCTCATTTTCTCCTTTATTGCAGCTAATTACTGCACCTCTTGATTGCTGACCCTGGCCTAGTCCTCTCTATAATTGCTCCAGATGGAGATGGAATCTTTAATGGGATATTTTCTAACTAGCAAGGTTGGCGGGATTTATATATTTATTTTTATTCAGGAGCACAGTTGCCACATCTCTCCAGGCTGGAGAGTTCAGTCACGTTCTGTAACTGCTGGATGATTTTTATCTTTTATCTTCCTGATTTTTCACTTCTCAGATCAGATTTTTTAAAAACAGCAATGAAGCACTTATTAAATAACTGGTAATTGCTCATAGTTTCATGTTGGTTGTATGATCCCCAAAATGCCTCTCTTAACTGAATGATACTGACCCAACTGAGGGTGTCATGAAGGGTATTTGAATTCCAGAGAGCAGAAAAGGCTCCAGGGGGTTTATTCCAGGAGTTCACACATGTCCCCTTTAATAGGGGGCATCGGACAGAAGGGAGTTGTGATAAATCAGAGTTAACTCTTCACCCCGATCCCTGCTGGAAATGGATTGACTTGAGCTAATATCCAGTTAAATCCTTCAGTAGTTGCCCATTTGCAGGTTTCTGACCCAAACCCCAGTGTGGTGACCCATGGCCATAAATCCCAGCTGCTCTGGGTACATCTGGCAAAGCTCCTGCATCCCGTCCTTGCAAACAGAACAGGTTGGTCAAGGCAGCAGCACTTGGTGACTCGCAGAGGCACCAGCAGCCCGTCCTGCTCACCAAACAGTGAGCAACTGCCTTCCCACATCATTACTTGATTCATTCTGTTCTCAGAGGACTTCATTCTACTCGTAAATCACCCCTGCAAGGGGTTTGGCCCCGTGATCTACTATAAAATGATCCAGGGTAACACAAAGCCAATCACGCTTTGTATTCTAGTTGTGCTTCCCTTATTTTTAGGTGTAATTGTTTCCACCCTTATTTGAGCTCCAGCAATGCAAACATAGATTAAACTCCAAGCTTTTGTTTCTTTTTTATTTTTAGGTGTCATCCTTCAAAGGGATCTCTAACTTTTATTTCTGAAGGGAAGGTCAGAGCAATGTGTTCCAGGGCTGGCTTCCTGTGGAGGGCAGGATCCCATCCTCACTGCTCTGCTAACACCAATTCTTGCCAGAAAAAGAGCTATTTAGAGTCACAGCTTCGCTGATTCTGTGACCCCCCTCAAACACAGACAGCTGCTGCTTTATGGCTCCGAACCTCTGAGGTGCCCTGCTGTTCCTCTAGCAGGGATATAAATTTCTCTTTCTGGGTAGAGAAGACTTTTCCCAAGGTCACTGAGGGTGTGAGGAGCCCCGAATTGCCACAGCGAGAGCCTGAGCCACGATATCTCCTCACCAGGCTGTCCCCAAGGCGCTGAACTCTCTGGGGCTGCAACCCTGCCAATACTGTCAGGCTTTAAAACCCATCAATGCCGGGCTTGGGTTTGTTTTGGGTTTCTTTTTTTTTTTTTTTCCCAAAATAAGAGAACGAGGCCAGTAGCAAATTACAGCAGAGAAGGGTTTCATGCTGCGCTCCGAGGCAGAAGAAAGGAAAGCAGCAGCTGATGAAAGGATGAAAAGATGTTAAAGTTGCCGGGGATGAAATGCCTGGTAGGAGAAAACAGCAAGTGCTCCTTGATGCCCAGTCAGGCACCTTTTCCCATCACTCTAATGGAAGCTGAGCTCACACCTGTGTGCAGGGAGAGCACTGGGTGGGGAGCTGCTTTTTGAAGTGATACGTGGCTTTATTTCAAAGGAGGAGGATTAAAATACTCCCTAAAGCTGGGGAGTAGCACAGGTAAGTGCTGGATAGTCTGGAAGAAGAGCAGCCAGAGCAGGATGAATTATGTCAGGCCATGAAAAGGCTGGGGAGGGAGTCAGGAATGTCTCACACTGACGTCTGATCCAGTACAGAGCCTACAACCACCTCCTTGGAATAAAAAGAAACACATAGAATTCACTATTTCTTCTTACATTAAAATCACTCCCTCCTACATTCACATCATTGCTGTCAGAAACATCTTGATTTTCCACACCTAAGGGGCTATGGAAAAAAACAAGCATTTCTGCTAAAAATAAACTCCCCCCCCCCCCCAAGCTGTATTTATTCAGATCTGTTTTCCTCTAAAATGTAGGATTATTTTAATTTCAATTTCATCACATACCTACATAATCGCAGCACCCGCCAAACAAACAGATTGCAGGAGCAATGCAAAACACAGATGTAAACTGAAGTCATTTTACTGTGAGCATTTCCCCACAGAGGAGCTCAGCTTTTCACTGAAACGTCCACATTTTGATCGTGACAAAACCGTCTCTTCTTCAAACAAATTTTTACATCAGAAATTTGTTTGCTGATGTGACAAATCCCCTCTCGCTCACTGTTAGTGAGGTTGGGCATTTCTCAAGGGAAAAATCCTTTATCATGGAATGGTTTGGGTTGGAAGGGACCTTAAAGCTCATCCTGTTCATCCCAGGAGCTCTGGGCGCTTCAAAGACACGATTTTTGTGGCACAGTTTTGATCTTTTTGCACTCAATGAAGAGCTGGACTCGGTGATCCTCGCGGGTCCCTTCCAAGTCAGGATGTTCTGTGAAACCTAAACAGAGCCCTCGAGGAGAGATGTCCAGCAGGTTTCTGTCCTGCCCCTGCTCCTTTCCAAAGACACCCCTGGCATGAGCTGCCAGCGCTGGGGCAGAACGTGACATAACCATCAGTGATTGATCAGCAGGGACGAAAGACTGAAATGTATCTGATAAAGGTGGGGGAAAAAGGGTGGTGGGGGGGAGATGAAGACCTACGATTAATTTTAGAAATAACAAGCTGCACAGTCACAAAGTGGAGGCTGGAATGCAGTTTTCCAGAGTTTGTAAAGACTCATTTAATTTCTATAGAAACTGAGCAGCAAACAGGTAATTTTCTCTGCAAATTGCTTCTATCACCTCTGTAATGCTCTGCAAGGGGAATGTATTTCCCTCGTGTCTTCTTAATCCCCTGTTATTTTCATTATAAATTTAATTAAGCTCTTTCAGAGAACATTCTACGACATACGAGCAGAGTTTTGTTTTTCTGTCAGAGTGAGGGCAGAAAGGAGCTGCTGGATCATGTGGCAATTGGATTTCTTTTTGCTGTGTAAATATTTCAAACGCTATTAAACAGCAGAGGCATTTGGTGGATCAGGAGAGCTAAAGCTGAGGGGAAGAGCTGCACACAAAGGTCTGAGAATCCAAAGTATTCCTTCCAGCCAGGCCTTTCCTCCTTGGACAAAGCCCGGAGCTGCCATCTGTGGAACGTCAAGGGCAGGTAAATCAGGTAAATCCAGCAACTCTGGGGCCAAAGCTCCCAGTGCAGCCCTGGATCCACCACTCTGGTTGAAGTGGCATTTAAGGACCCTCCCTGGATCAGAGCACACTCTCTCAGTCCTTGTGAGAGCATTTGCTTGCTGTGCATGCCTTGATTCCAAGATATTATTATTCCAGGGAGGACTCTCAGTGTCCTCCTGGTTATCCTTGGGGGTGGTTACCCAGCAACACGTGCTGTGCTCTCCATGTTCCAGGAGAACAGAGCCTGGATGGGACATTTCACCAAATTCCCTGGCCATTTCCTGCATCCTGCTCATTTCCTACAGTGAGCTGACACCACTGGATAAAATTTATCCCGTCATGAGATTACCAGTGTCTCGACTTACACAAATTACGCTGATGAGTGAGGAAAGCACTGGCAGCAGAACGGTCCCTTCAAAGCACTGAGGGGATGGAGTGACATTATTCTGGAATTTCTTCTCTCTATGCTGCATCCATTTAAATACTCTCGACTAGTGATTTTTTTTTCCTTCCTTGCTTTATTTGATTCTTGTTACAAAAATGAGATGTCAGAAATCTGACACGTTGCCGTACCATATGTTTGGTGTCTATTTCCAGCAGCAGGTGAGAATCCCATGATTCAGTTCCCACCCGTGCCAGGGTCATTTTGCACCAATTTTCTCTGTAGGGAAACATGGAATAAAAGCAATAAAATCTGTGGAGGACGTGCATATATGCTGTGCACAGCTTCAGCAGTGCCCATAGGAACAGGGACTACATAAACCCCTCTCCATCCCTGCACAGCAAGTATTAAACAAGAAAGCATTGCCTAAAGCCAATATGACCAAGCCAAAATGTTCTACAAGCTTGGTCAGACCCTGGAAAATAAGTTGTCAGCTTCCTTCTGCAGCTTCATTTTTCTTTTACTCTTTGCTCTTCAGGCTTAGAAACTTCCATTTTAAAAAGGAAAGTATTTCCCTGTAATCACCAGGTGACAGGTGCTTTAAGGGGCACCACCTGACACTGGGAAACTCAAGTCAGAAATGCCAGAGCTGATGAATTTACAAATCTGTCCTTCCCGGAACAAGTCTGGGTCTTGAGATCCTTGCATCATTCACCAGAGTCCTGCTGCCCAGTTGGTTCGCCCCCGCGTCCTTGCCTTGGAGCAGAGTGATGATGTTCTCCCTCTGGTGCCTAATTGCCAGCTGGAGGGCCGTGCAGCCAGTGATGTCCTCCACGTCCAGCAGAGCCCCGGCCTTAATCAGGGTCTTGACGATGGCCATGTTGCCCTTGAGCACCGCGAGGTGCAGGGGTGTCCAGCCCACCTTGTTCCGGGCGTTGACGTCCGCCCTGCACTCCAGGAGGTTGATGACGGTGAGGAAGGAGCCCCTCAGGACAGCAAAGTGGAGGGGGGCCCACCCTGACTTCTCGGGGACGTTGGGGTCTGCCCCACCCCTGAGGAGCTCACACACCACGGGCTCGTCACCGTAGCGGGTGGCCAAGTGCAGGGGCGTCCAGTCCATGCTGCCCTTGGCGTTGAGCCGGGCACGGCTGCGCCGGAGCAGCCGGATGATCTCCACGTGGCCCTTGAAGGAAGCCAAGTGCAAGGGGGTCCAGCCTTTGTCCGTCCTCAGCTCCACGTTGGCCCCGTGCTTGATGAGCTTCTCGCAGATGAGGTACTTGCCCCTCACCACGGCCAGGTGCAGGGCGCTGTAGTGGTTCTGGTCCAGGCTGTTCACAGAAGTCCCGTTCTTCAGCAAGTAGTGCACCACCCTGAACTTCCCCCTCTCCACAGCCACGTGCAGAGGGGTCCTGTGGTTCTTCTGCTTCTTCTCCAGGTCGGCCCCTTGGCTGGCGAGCAGCTTCACCAGGCTGACGTGGCCGAAGCAGGCTGCCACGTGCAGCGCGGTTTTGCCATCCACCTCCTGGGTGTTGGAGTCAGCCTGGCGGGACAGCAGCACCCGGGCCACGTTCTCGAAGTTGTTCTGTGCTGCCAAGTGCAGGGGGGTCCACCCGTCGTGCTCCTGGGCGTTCACTCGTGCCTGGTGGTCCAGCAGGAGCCGGACGATCCTGTCATCCCCGTTCTGGGCAGCAAAGTGGAGGGGCGTCCAGCCATCCTCGTCGGGCTTGTTGGGGTCGGCACCGTGCTCGATGAGGATGGAGCAGATGTCCGGCAGCCTCTTCTGGACAGCCATGATCAGCGGTGTGTAGCCACAGACCACCTGGCTGTTCACGTTGGCCTTGCAGCTCAGGAGGAACTTCACCTTCTCGGCGTTGCCCTGGATCACCATGAGGTGCAGCAAGGTGAGCCCATTCTCGTGGACTCTGCAGATCTCCTCGGACAGGATCTCCTCCGGGCTTTCAGCCTCGCCGTAGGGAGGTGGGAGATGGACCTCCTGATGGTCCATTTCTAAAGGCAGGGAGCCAAAAGAGGAGGAAAAGAGTAAAACTGAGTGAAATAATGGGAGGGAGAGCGTGTGATACTTCACAGGATGAAATAAAATAAAGTAATTTTGGAGACTGGGTATATGAAATGTGGCCAGAGCACTTCTGTGCAGTCTCTCAGAGAGCAGAGGGACATTTGCCCTCTCCCTCATGGGTACTGTGTCTGCTCTTTCCTGTAGGGTTTCTTTTCCTTCACTTAAGACATCACCCACATGGAAAGCTTGATGAGCCACATCCTCCTACAAAACCCAGACAATTTCTGGAGGCTTCCCCTTCTTTATTTCTCACGTATAAAGCAAGACCCTTACTTACCACCACTCCCGGTGTCTCGGGGGAAGGTGAACTCCTCTTTGTCACTCTCATTTTCAGGAAGGGAAGAAGAAAAAGCCGTAAGACAAAGTTGCTCAAGGGCATTCTGTAATGTTTGCACACAGCTCTTGGCTACTGCTCTAGGGCTTGGTATTGTCATTCGAGTTTTATCATTTTTATTGTCGATTATCATTGTATTATCGTTTTTATCCAACCCTGTGATTGCACCCAAAACTCAGCTGAGCAAATCAGGACACAAACAGGGATGTGTGAGCCTGAAAACGATCTGTGGATCTCAATGAGCTTCCTCATTTGCTCCCAAACAAAGAAGGCTCTTCCTTTCAGGCTCTCAGTTAACACGCTGGCCGGCTTGTAAATTTATTGGCACATTTTGCCCGTGAGTGAATTACAGATGCGCAACCTGTGCAAACACACCACTCAAAGGTGCTGCAGTGCCTTTGAGTGAGGAGACACGAGAGAGGAAACATTCCCAAAGGAGTGGCAAGCTCAGGGAAAGGACTCAGTGGAATTTCCTGAGCGGCTCAGGGAAGTTCTGCTCACCTGCTGGTTCCCAGAGATGGCAGGTTTGTGGGACATCTTCCTGACAAGGCGCTCGTTCTCTGGATCCACCACCAGGCTCTGTATCAGTGCCAGCAGCATGTCTGTCTCCACGGGGATATCTGCCAGAGCGAGACCCTGTTAGCTGTGCAGGCTGCCCGGGGGCTCGGATCCCAGGCAGGACATGCATCTTCCACGTGGGAAGAAAGGGATGAAGGACAAAAGGGCACAGAGGATGCTTGGCAGCATATGGGGCACCAAGCAGTTAAATCTCGGAGGTGCCACTGGGGAGGTGACACTCAAGCTTGGCAATGCCTGCAGCTGATTTTTGGGCAGTCCGTAGCACAGTCCCACCTGAAAAGCTTGGCCTTTGCTTGGGGTCTTGGTCCCAGCACCTCTTCATCAAGTCCACCATCTGCTGGCACTCCCCGGGCCAGTCGTCGCTGATGAGCTCCAGCCCAGGCCGCTTCCCCGCGGCCACCTTGACTATGATGGCCATCATGTTGGCCCCTGGAAGAGAGCAGCACACACTGGGCTTTTCCTCTGTGAGGGAAGCTGTAATGAACATTTCCCAAGTGCAGAGGGTGGAAGGAGGGCTCATATTTACCTGCATAGGGTTTCTTCTGCATGAGCACCTCCCAAATGACGATTCCGAAGCTGCAGGCAAAGGGACACTGTGAGCAATCACATAAAATGCACTCATTGCTTTTACCTTCTCGAGAAATGGGAAAACTAGGGAAAAGGGTTGTCAGGAGGGAAGGGTTTCACCCCCCAGACCAAAAGGGTCAGGACTTGTGATTCTGCCTCAAACGTCTCTGATGCCTCAGCAAAAGGGTCAGTGTAATGAATTAAGGAGCCTTTCTTGTGAAAGTACCTTTTTTTCACTTTATTCACGTTGGGTTTTAGAGCCCCTGGCTACTGCCAGCTCCTGTGGCCACGCAAATCCTCCTTTGCCTCTTGCCTTTGGTTACTGTTCAGTGTAGAGGCCAAGGAGCTGAGGAATTTCCAGACGTTTTTGTGCAGCTTGTGGGAATATGCTGCAAAGCTCTTTGCCCCAGAGGAAAAAAAGCCAAGTTGGAATCTCTCCTCCACCTGTTACTGCCCCAAGTGAAGCTGAACACCGAAGCAGACATGCAATATTACAGTTGTTTTAAAAGCAAAATGAATCTAAGCAGCCACGGCTATGAAAGAGCAGACAGTGTGCGTTCTGGGCTCTAATCTGACTCATTTTTGTAATAACTTCCAGCAACCAAACAGGCTGTGATGGCACCTGAGGCAATACAGTCAGCAGCTCCCATGGGCTGGCTGCTGCTGGGGAGAGATGATGATTGTCCACGGAAAATCGCCGTCCCTCTCAGTCTCCACCACTGAGACACCCCCTCAGTCACGTTCCAAACCAGAATTGAAACAAGCTGAGGCAACGTGCCAGTCCCTCCGGCAGCCCCTACCTGTACACGTCGTACTTGATTCCGGGGGGTTTGCTGTTCTGCAGAAACATTTCGGGGGGGATGTAGCTCAACGTGCCCCTCAAAGCAGAGCTCTCGATGTATTGCATTCGGCTGGATTGCTCCATCCATTTGGACAGCCCGAAGTCTGAGATCTGCAAGCAGGAAAAAGGAGAGCCCTTCCCATAAATGCTCACACCTCACCCTCCTCCTGTTGGCTGGGACATTCCCCCTTCCTCGGGATCGGGGACAGGAGCAGCTGAAACTTGATAAAGCCCTGATAAACTGCACCCAGTCCTTGTCACTGGGTCCAGCAGAGCAGTGTTTCCTCCTAAACTGGAGCCTGAAATTCCCAGTTCTGGCACAGATTGCCCGTATGACCTCGAGATTATTTGTCTACTGGTTGCTTCTTGTAAGCCCCACTGGTCAACCTTTCATGGGGTGTTCCTGAAGAACTTGATATACCAGGACTCTGGACTTGTTTGGCAAAAATAACCTTTCTCTTCTTTGAGAAACAACCTGGCCCTTCAAACACAGCACTAAGGTCTTACCTTGACGTGCATATTCCCATCCAGGAGAATGTTCCCTGGTTTGAGATCCAAGTGCAGCAAAGGAGGTGTCATGCTATGCAGGAAATTCATAGCCAAGCCCATCTCATGGATAACCCGGAATTTGAGCTGCCAAGACATTTTGTGAGTGGGAAGAATTTTCTCCAAGGACCCCCTTGCCATATATTCCATCACTATCCCCAAAGGGCTGTTGCAGACCCCGTAGATGGTGACGATGTGCTGGAATTTGATTTTCTCCATCTTGGTTGCCTCCTCCATTAGACAGTTCATACTGGTCCTGTAAAGATGAAAACGAAAAATGAAATAGGAAGTGGAACAAAGAAATTCTATCAGTTGCTTCACAGGCTCAGTGACTGTGCAGTAACTCAGTGATATCCAGCCTTTCCGAGCAGCCCTGCCTGACCCAAACAGATTCATCCCAGTTTGCCCCTTTAATTGATCGTAATGCAGCCACATCAAGGCTTGGAACTGGATGATCTTTGAGCTCCCTTCCAACCCAAACCATTCAGGGATTCTGTGGCATTCCCAAGGGTGTTTTATGATGTCAGGAGCAGGCACAGCTCAGTGAACCACGGTGTCCCCAGGCCATGCCTTGGCCATACCTGTGCCTCCACCTCTGCCTGCAGCCTCCTGTCCCTGAGCAGGGTGAATCTGGTCCCAGAGGGAGCCCAGACACACCTGGACCTGTTTCACTGAAGGCAGACCTGTTATTTCACTAAAGCTTTGCATTTCCCAACCTGCTCGACGAGTTGGGGTGCCCAGAGCGCTCTGAGAGCAGCCGAGCAGCAAAGTGCCAAGACTGCCTTTAAAAAGCACACCCTGGGAATGAATCTGAGCTTCCAACAACACTTCGCCAGGCCACTAATAGATCTGAAATGGCTCAGCCAAGCAAATCCTTCTGCCAGACTTCCTCTAGCAGGCTCCCCACAGTGAAATGTGTTGAGGAATCTCAGGTGTTCTACTAAAATTGATAAATGCAGGAGTCAAATTGATTCATTTGACGCTCTTTTTTCCCCCCAAATGAGAACAAAATGCAAGAGCAATATCTGGAGAGCATAAACAGTGCAAGCTGAGGGCAGACACTGCTCAGGAACCACCTCAGTTGTTGCCAGTAACAAGAAATCATAGTAGGGTGGGATTTTCAGCCAGGCAGGATCCTTCCAACTTGAATGGAATAAAATTTTAAATTAAATTGTTTCATCAATTCAGTTGGTTTTCCATCAGTTCTGCCTGCATTATGTGTCATCAGCAGTGGTTGTGATTACCTGGCTCTGCTCCATCTCCAGCCCCAGGGTGGGTGAGCAGAAGAGTCTCTACTGGTGAGAGACAGCAAAAAGCCAAGTGAAGGTGCAGGTGCCCCAGTGAGAGGAAAGAGCACGTCTGGAGGCTACAGCAAGGGAGGGGGCAGAGCTTTGTGAGCCCAGCAAAACCAGCTGTAAATTCTCTGTCCCTCAGCTTTAAACCTCGTGTGTTTAATAACTGATCTAGTTTGATAGATACACACCAGTCCCGATGTCCAGTGAAAGCTGCAGATCAGCAATCAGGCTGCTCCTGCCCAGTGCCCCCACTGAAGGTGCCTTTCAGCCTCAGACTCCAGCACCAGCTTTCTGATCAACCCTGCTCCCCATGTGCCTTTGCGCCTTGCACATCCACACCTGAGACAGGAAAAGAGGTGGAATCCCAGACCACCCACTCCCTCTGGGTACCAAAAACTTGCCTTCCCGAGGAGAAGCAGCCACATGCACCTTTCCCTCGGAGTTTTAGCACCAAAGCACCCTAGACGGCTCAGACGTGAGCCAGAGCAGAGCACAGGGTTACCTGTCCGTGCTGGAGTCCTGCAGCAGGTACGGGGAGCATTTCACAGCGTAAACCGTCCTCCACCTCTTGTGCTTCACCTGGTACACGTGCCCAAAGCCCCCACTGGCCACTTTCACCCAGTCATCCTCAAAATCCTCCTTGTTGAAGACGGTCAGGCTGCCCAGGTGCCGGTCCCTCTCCGAAGTCATGGCAGCAGAGGCAGCCTGGCTCTCTGCCTCCTGCCTGGGTGGTGTCACAGGGGAGGAAAGATGCTCCTCCTGCTCCTGCCTTGCCTGGGGAGGTGGGGAGTTACCCCAGGTGAGCCAGGTTACCTGCTGCCAGGAGGTGGGTCCGAAGTGTCACTCTCGTTTCATATGCAGAGGAGCTGCATGACTTAATTCCAGGAATATGTCTGCTTTTCCACAGAGCTGCCCTGCCCTCTCGGGTCCAGGCAAATGCACAGAGAACGCAAGATGGAAAATGGGGCAAACAACAAGGCTTTAGAAATTGCACCGTGCTGAGGATGGGATTCCTCATCTGGGGCATCAGCACACGCTGGGGGAAAGCAAGGCAGGGGAGGGAGGGAAGGAAGGGAGAAATCCATGATGCTCTTGTGCAGCACTGCACGTGTGAGCTGGATAAAGGAGCGCAAAACGCTCCAGAAAAGCAACGATCAGAGAAAACCCCCGGACCAGAGTGTGGTGAACACGAGTTCATGAGCCTGGGAAAATACTTCAGCAGAAATACAAGAACTGTGGTGATCCTGAGCAGTTCCCCCAGGGATAAAACCTGCTGCTGAGTGCCTGTAAGGGGTGTTTGGAGAAACAGAATACTGGTCTGGGCAGTTCAACCACCCCATCACACCCCAGGAACAGCACACACCCTTTGCCTGTAACAGGGATTTGATGACACCGGTCTGGGTCCCGTGCATGCAGCTCTGTAATGATTTGGCTCTCCCTGTAGGTGAGTCAGTGTCAAACACAACGTGGAGCTGATTTCCTCAGCACTAATGCGATAAAAATAATAATTAGTATTTCTCCAGGGTAATTGTCTAATTGTCATTGAGCTTGATCTGGAAGTTTGAGCTGTATCAGGTCTTGAAGAAGTTCTTGGAGGGAAACAGAGCCAGGTGGAAGTGTGAGCTGTTTTCCTCTTCCATTGACATGAGGCGCTCTGGCAGTGGCCCCCCACTCACTGCAAGGCTTTAGGGAAAGAAGGAAAAGGTAAAAAACCAGCCAGGCTCTGCAGCCTTTTCGGGAGAAGAAAACGCCTTCGGAATGTGCTTGTTACCAATTCCTGACCACTTCTTAAGAGTTGCCCACCAGGTGTGAT
Organism: Sclerurus mexicanus; assembly: GCA_013396755.1. Classification (NCBI taxonomy): domain Eukaryota; kingdom Metazoa; phylum Chordata; class Aves; order Passeriformes; family Furnariidae; genus Sclerurus; species Sclerurus mexicanus. Next base: position 1,228,967 of record VWZF01004008.1, on the reverse strand, counting down.
GCTTCTGGCACAGGCACTGCCCCGGTCACCTCCACTCCCACCTGTTGGCACTCACCTGCCAACACAATTTCGGAGCTGAGAACACACGATGGGGCTCCCCTCCCTCCTGTTCAGGCACAGGCAAGACAAACACTCGCTGCAATGCTCAATTTTATTACAGAGAGTTGAGGAGAAGGTGAGGGAGTGGGGGGACATAGTCCATGGCTGCAGAGTGGCAGCAGCCGCTGCCTCACTCCCTCCAAGACCTTCCAGCTGTGCTCATTGCTGGGCAAACAGCTCAGGCACCTTCCAGAGGCAACTTTAACGGCATTAAAATAAAAAAGTGAGGCAGTCAGGCTGATTCTTTACACTGTGGCCCCAAAGATAGGAAGATCCCTTCCCAGAGGTGCCTTTCTCTTGCCTCAGAGCCCCTTACACACACCAGGGATGTCTCTTCCTTCTTCTCCACGAGCAGCTGCTGCAGAGGCAGCAGGAGGCTGTGGACAGCATGGAGAAGCCCCTGTTCCTCCAGGAGAGAGGGATGGGTGGCTGGACCTCCAACCAACCCCCAGCTGCTCTCCCACCCCCCATACCCAAAGTTGCCCCAGGAAATCTGTTAAAGGAAAGACCTGTTTGTGTCCCCCATCCTACTGATGCCTTTCCCCAGTGTATTCCAACAGATTCCAGGAACAGTTTGGGGCTGGAGCTTCCCATCAGCATCTGCTGCAGCTGTTCCTGCACTACCAGTGGTACCAGTGCTGGTGGCAGGGGTGACAGAGCCCATCAGGGTCTGACCCTCCCTCATTCCAGACTCGTGAGCAGATTCCCAGATTCTTGGAGGCAGGCTGATCCAGGTGGAAGTGTGAGCCACTCAGGTGTATTTGCTCTGGCAGGGGCCCCTTTCTCACCCACCTTCTGGCAGCAACAGTGAAGAAACTGGAGCCAGAAGCTGAATGCAGAGTTCTTTTTCTGTTCTCTCACACTCAGCCTTAAGGACAAACCCTTTGGCATTCCTGACTTTCTCCCACAATGCGGAATTTACCAACAGGGAGTTGGTAGAGAAAAAAAGTGAGATGAATAAAACAAAAGGAGGGAGGGACTGGGCTCTTGAGAGATGAGAAAAGCTGTAAAGCCAAGGGGCTTGGTCTCTGGAGCTCTTGGGTGCTGTCCACAGTCCCAATATCATCATTTTCCCTGTGTTCTCCCTGACGACAGGCTCTAGTTTACAGTGTTTTATTTTCCTTGGTCTTTTGCACCCTGATTTCCCCTCTGCTTTCCTGACTCACAGTCTGTGCTGGTGCTGCTGCACGTGCTGCAGTTTAAGCTCTGCTCTCCCTCACAGCTGGGCCACTGCAGCTCCTTCTCTACCCTGCAGATTGTGGACTCGCTGGTGCAGAGGGAAAGGAAGGAGGGAGGGACGTGCCCAGAGCAGAGGTGGGATATCCCTCATGCTCCCTGGGCCAGCAGAAGCTCTACAGAAGCAATACAGTGTGCAAAGCAGGATCTGCTTCTCCCCTGGTGGCTGTGGTGGGGACGTGGGAGCTGCAGGACCCGGCAGCTGCTCCAGGGTCACAGCCCATGGACTTCTCCAAAGGGCGGATAGCAGGTGGGTTTGGTTTTCTGCCTGTGGCGAAGCCAAAGGCTTATGAAAGCACTGCCCAGGACAGCAAAGCCAGTGAGTGAGCCCAGCAGGATGGGCAGCAGCGTGGCAGAGCCAGGACCTGGAAACAAAGAGAGGTAAGAAAGCAGTGAGCAGAGTGAAGAGAGGAAGGGGGGAGAAAGGGAAGGTTAAACTCCCACCCATCTTCAGAGCACGCCAGGCAGGTGTGAAAATTTCTTTCCCTGGAGCAGTTTGAGTGGGCAGTGCCTTTTCAAGCACATGACCTTTGCCACAAGATGCCAGCAGTAAATGTTCTTTACATAAGCAACTAAAGGCACAAGAAATTAGAGATGGTGCTGATGGATTTAAGAAGACCCGCACCTTCATGATGTACCAGGTTCAGTGTCACTCTTTTCTAACAGCTGGACAAAGTCTAATTGACATTAACCAGCTGCTGTGTTTTACCCATGAACACTCCTCATTGTGCACCAAATGCTCCTAAGGTAGATTTTTGTCCAGTTACCTGTGGATGGTGTTTCCTTGCAAATAAAAAAGAATGTATTCATACCAGCTGACCGTCAAGGAAGTTGTTAAAACTACTGCTTTCCTTGCAGCAGGAAGAGCTGAACAAAACCTTCTCAAGAGAGAGACGGAGAAGATAAAGCAGGAGACCCACCTTCCACAGGTTTATACAGAAACCTGTCCTTCATCCTCCAGACTGGACCAAAGGAAACCAGGTTGTGCAGGTTTCCATAGCTGTTCCTGTCACTGGGCTGCAGAATTGGCTCCACACTTTCAAAGCAGTCCTGGGAAAGACATGGGAGACTTCTGAAAGCGTGTTGGTGGCACCTGAACAGAATCTCCTGCCCCAGGGGCCCCCGGCAATCACAGCTCTCCTCAGATCCCATCTTCTCCAGCTCTGTTGGCATTCCAAAAGGTGAGATGCTAATCCTTGGACCAGCACACATGGAAATCTCTATTCCCTAATTCCTTTTCCCTAGGATTCAGCAACTATTGTTACGACTTAATATCATTAACTGCTTTTCCAGGCTTGAAGAAAGGGATTGACTGGGTATGGGGTGACCTGGGTGTGGTGACTTTAGAAGCACCAGGTCTTTCCTCAGTCCTGCCAGAACAGACCCACCCCACATACCTGTTCACATCCAGCTTTTCCATGCAGACAGACATTCAGCTCACAGTGCAGGTAGGCCACGGAGTGGTTCAGCATCTGGAACAGCTGAATGTTGAAGCTGGCAGCTCTGGACCTGCTGCTCTGCAGCAGCTGGATGTGCCTGCACTCAAATGGCAGCCTGGCAGGAACGAATGGCAAACAGGTTCAAATTCCAGCTCTCTCTGACTAAAGGCAGGGAAGACGGGGATCTACACAAGCTCTAAGCCACATACCTGCATCTACAGTTAAACAAAAATCCCCCAAATATCAGCAGTGCAGGCTGTACCTGCCCTGCTGGGGAGGCCACAGCCCGAGAGCAAGAGAAGTGTTTCTTGGAGGTTGATTTTGGCACCACCAGCAGAACGGCCGCTGTGGTGTGAGAGTCACTCCCTGACCCACTTCTGACACACATTTCACACCCCAGGGGTTTTACAAACATCAGCTAATGAATCCTCTCAATTTCCCTGGGCTCAGGAGAGGCCAGGACATCCACGAGATGCTGATGGAGAAGCCTGGCTCCCATCCCTGCGCTGCTCTGCTCCCGGGATGTGCCATCCCTAGCAGGGAGATGCTGTGCACTGACACCTCTCACGGCACGTGTGGGGAATTGGGACGCTTTATTTACATAAATCAAAGGGATTTTTCTCGCCCTGAGGGCTCTTTGCCTTATCAAGCCCTCGGCATTAATTACAAGACCGCTGAGGGAGCAGAGCAACGAGAGCTGTCGCTGCTGGGCGCTTGCTCCAAAGAGCTCATCCTGCAGCCCCAGGATACAGGAGAGGGTTCCCTAAGGATGCCAGGTGGGGAGGAGCCCATCCCATCCCCGGGGGCTCCTGCCCCACCTGTGGAACAGGCAGCACTGGGCACCCTGGGCTGCAGGGCTGGCGGAGGGGGTGACGCAGCAGGAGCGGATCTGCACCAGGGGCTGCTCCAGGGGGTGGCTGCTGTTGTCCTGCAGGGCCACCAAGGCCAGGAAGGTCTCGTGGGAAGGTGCTGGAGGCCCGTGGGGCTCAGGGCTGGCGTGGGCAGCGGGGCTCAGGCTCAGCTGCACCGTGTAGTTGCCGGAGCCGCAGGCGTCGTCGCTCAGCACAGCCAGGCTGCAGGGAAAGAGGGGGAAAAGGGGGAAAAGCTGAGGCACAGCCAAGATCCATGGCCTGGAAGGGACTTTAAAGCTTATCTCATTCCAGACCCCTGCCATGGGCAGGGACACTTCCACCAGCCCAGTTGCTCCAAGCCCCGTCCAACCTGGCCTTGGACACTTCCAGGGATGGGGCAGCCACAGCTTATCTAGGCAAGGGTATTTATTCCCCACCCTCACAGGGAACAATTTTTATCTAATATCCCATCTAAACCTACTTTCTTCCAGCGTAAAGCCATTCCCCCTTGTCCTGCCACTCCAGGCCCTTGTAAATATTGACACCCTGTGCTCAAATCACGCAGCAGAAATGACAGAGAGGTAATTAATTACCCATTCAGGACGGTGACATCTGAGTGCAGCCCCCTCCTCTGGTGCGAGTCACTCTGGGCACTGGGCTGGGATTCCAGCAGTGTCACAGCAGTCACCAACCCTTCAGCTGCTCCGTCTGTCACCTCCTTTGTCCTGCCCATCTCTTCTGCCTCCGTGTTCACCAGCAGCCCCTCGGATGGGTCAGTGCCTGCAGCACCCAGCAAGGAATCCCCCTGGGCTGTGAGTGCCACGAGGCTCCCGGGGGCATTCGAGGGGCTCTCGGGGCTTGGAAGGAGCTGGATTAGGTCTCTGGCTTGGAGCATCTCAGCGTCACTGACAGCTGCTTTCTGCAAGCCAGCTGGCTGATTAGTGACCTTATTCACCAGCCCCTTAGCAGAGACAGCAAACACTGCTGCTGTCGTAGGTGGCCCAGTGGCACTCACAGCACTGCCAGGGCTGGAATGACCACCCTCCTCTTCCACGGTATCCCCCAGGGACACCTTCTCCAGAGGGTGTCTGGGTGATGCAGACAAGGGTCCCTGAGCTGGCAGATGGCTGCTGGGGGCTGGGTCTCCTCCTGCTTCACCTTCACCCTTCCTCACTGCTGCCAAAACCACAGGGGAGGCGCTTGCTGTGGCCGCATTTGGGACAGGTGGGAAGGTCGGTGCTGGCAGGTGAAGCGCCTTCCCGGCGGTGAGGGAGGTGGTGCTGTGGCCATCCTGAGCTGCAGAGAGAGCTGGCACTGCTGGTGGAGCCCGTGGCGTGCCCTGGGTGCGCTTGGGCTGCCTCTCCGGGGCAGTGATGGGTCCTGTGGACGCAGAGGGCTGTGCTGCAGCCAAAACCAGCTCAAGAGCTGCTGTGGAGGGCTGCTGTGTCCCTGTGTTAGCCGTGGCTGGCAGAGAGGAGGACTTCCCAGTTCCTGCTTTCCCTGTGCTGGTTTCCACTGGCTTTGTGATTTCTCCCAGGCTGGCCTGTGGGAACAGCTTAGGGGGAGCGTGGTGGGTTTGGTCACGTTTCAGGGCTGCCAGCGGGGGAACACGTGCAGGAGTAGGTGAAGGTGGGCTGGAGCACACCCTTGGAGGGGTCACTGCAGCCACAGGTGTCCCAGAAACCGCAGCTTCCCTTTGTCCCTCTGTTGGAAAGGGAGCCTGCACTGGAGCTGCTGTTGGTCTCCCAAAGGGCTTGGGCACCACGGGAGTGAACTCCAAGTGTTGAGTGGGAGCTGGTTGTACAGAAGTGATGTGGGTTTGTGCCGCTGTAGCAGGCACGGGGACACGTCCTGGACGAGCTGTGCTGCCCAGGGCATCACCTCTGTGCTCATTCCCGGCTGGAAGCACTGAGGAAGCTGCGGACGTGCTGGGTACCACTGGTGACAGCAGCAATGTGGTCCTTGGGAGCCCCTGGGGTGCAGCCTGAAGATGTCTGGTGCTTGTGAACACCTTTGATGGTGTTTTCGTGGTCCCAGCTGCGCGTGAGGTGGAACACCCCGCGCAGGGAGTGGGGGCAGAGCTCGGGGTGCTCACGGAGCCCTGGCCGTGGGCAGCAGTTTGCAGTGTCCCACCGTGCTGAGCACGACCTGCAGCCCCTGTGCTGGTGGGCAGAGGCTGCGCTGGCACTGGGAGACCACCGAGTGCCTTTGCTGGCAGTGAGGGGGTTGTAGAAGGTGGCTTTTCAGTGGTGAAAAAAGCTTCGGGGGAAGCGCGTGGGCTCTGCTGTGTGGGCACCGCTGATGGTGGCACAGGGGAGGTGCCAGGCTGTGCCAACACCCTGTTCAGGAGAAGCAAATCAGTGCCCTTGGCCTCCTGGGAATGGGGAGCAGGGATCTGCATCACCTCTGGCATCCTGTGCAGGTGCAGGGCCCGGGCTGTGCTGCTCACCCCCATCCCTGCGTCCAGCAAAGGACCTGGTGCTGAGGTGACAGCGTGGAACAAGCCCACGAGGACTGTGTAATTAGGATTAGTTGGCTGGGAAGTTCCTTTCATTCTCTCTGCCTGCTGGTTGGACACAGTGGACAGAGTAGTTTCTGATTTAGTAGTGGGATAAGAGGAACCGTGGCTGCTTTTGGGGGTGCCCACATTTGTGACCAGGTGGGCGGTTTTGTGGTCACCTTCACCCCGAGGAAAGGGGGAATCTGCTCTGTCTGTGGGCAGCAGGATGAACACAGGTCGAACCAGAACCAAGCTAGAAGGACTCAGATGTTTTAAGTCCACGAGGTCCAGCACTGAGGAATTTGATGCTGCCAGGATTTGCTGAATGGAAACCAGACCCCCAACACTGGTATTTGGGAATTTCGTGGGTAGAGGGGACTCTGGCATGGGTTGAAGGCATATCATGCCATTAGTGCTCTTAAACAGAAAGGACAGGTATGGGGCTGGTGGCAGCAGGGTGAGGGGGTCACCTCTGACAGTGCTGAGGTTCCTGGTGGCTGCATCAAGGGACATCCTGAACTGCTGCAGCAGAGCCTGTGCCAGGTGTGCTGGGAGCTCAGCAGGAGCACCGGGCACCCCTGGATCAGGATGTGCCGTGGTTGGGCTGGACTGGCTTCCCCATGCAGGGGGTGGGGGCACTTCTGAAGCAGAAGCTGCCAGGCTGCCAGTGTGGGAGGCTGGAGGGGCAAAGCTGTGAGAGGGAACTGTCTGGTTCCTGTAGCCATGGGGTGCAGAGGGGCTGGGGACTGGGCTGGCTGGGGGAGAACCAGTTTCACCTGCCTGTTGTGGGAGACTTTTCCTTCTCTTGGAGTCTTCCAAAGCAAAGGCTTCCTGAGACACAGGACGGGCAGAAACACCCTGAGCCCAAGACCCAGAACCTGTAGATGTGGATGAAGTTGTTGATGTGTGAAGCCTTCTCTCAGCAGGGGTGGGGATGCCCATGGGCTGCAATACAGCACGAGCAGGGAAGGATGCACCTGGTGGCTGAAGCCCTTCATGAACAGAATCCCAAGGCTGAAGGTCTGCATTCCCAAAGGCAAACATTCCTGGAGAAGGTGCAGATGTGGCTTCTTTTAGCTCTTTAGTAGTTTGGAAAAGTTTTAATGTGGAAATCACCAATGGATTTAATGAGGATGCATTAGCAGAGGTCTGTGGGGTCTCAGGGGATGGAGATTTTCCAGGGTTCCTTGTCATCATCCCATGATCAGTATCTCTTTGCAGAGCTGGAACTGTGGTTTCTTGAGAGCTCCTGTTGCTTTCCTGGGAAGCATGTTTAGTGCAGTTGAGAGCCCTGTACAAAGCCAGGGGCTGTTGTCCTCTGGTTGTGCTAAGGGGCTCTTGAACTGGAGATGGAATTAATCCACTGGGAAATGGGGATTCCATCACTAATGAAGAAGAATGTATATGGCCTGGTGGGAGTGTCTGCAGAGCAGGCAGCTGGCTTGGGTGCCCAGAACCATTCGCCACAGCTGCTGTTGAATTTCTGCCTTGACTGGCTGTTGTTTCTTGCTGCAGAGACAAAACTGGGGAAAACTGAACGGCCCTGGCATGTGTTGTTCTGGAATAGACTCCATCCAGGTCCCCTGGCTTCGGTGGGACTGCAGAAGTTGTAATTCCGGCATCCATACCCTGAGTCTTCTTCAGGTGTGCAGGTGTCACACCTGCTGTTCTGCCAGGCTGGGCTTGGGCATTTATGCCCCTTGGCCTTCTGCTCGTGGGAGGGATTCCCGTGGGTAACCAGCCCAGCCCTGCACTTCCAAGAGCAACCCTAACTCCGGTGGGAAAGGGAGATGCTGCTGTTTCTTTTCCTGGAGGATGAAAATGGACTGTTGAAGTCAGAAGAGAAGTTTTAGGCCTTGTCACCTCCATCTGCTTGAGAACAGAAAGGGAAGGGACAGCTGTGAGCTTGGGAGGGTCCCGGTGTGTCCCACCAGAGCTGGGAGGGCCGAGCCCAGCCCCAGGAATATCTCCTGGTTTTCTTTGCAGTGACCTGTCTGGCTGCTCCAGAGGTGTGGTGGCCTGTGGTCCTTGCGTGGAGACAGGGATGCTTGAGCTCTCCAGGAGCTTGCCAGGCAAAGTGTGTCCCTCCTGGAGTTTTAAAGCTGCTGTTTCTGTGTGCAGGGGCTCAGACACCTCCAGGTGCCCAGCCAAGCCCCCAGGCAGCAGAGCTGTTCTGTTTGCAGCTCTCTCTGTGTGAGCAGCGATGGACGCAGATGTTGTTTCCGTGGTGGGATCAGCTGCTGGGCTCTGGAAAGAGAAGGCCACCTCCTCCAAGTGGTCCTCTGTGATGGGAAACCCCTCGCTGGGCACTGGGCTGCTCTCAGCCCCGGGCTGGGTCTCTCCAGCAAAGCTCAGGCTCAACATCTCGCTGACATCACGTTCACTCCTGGAGGCTCCTAAAGAACAGAAAACAAGCCTTTGGCCCATGCAGGGGTGCAAGAAGCTCGCAGAGTTTGCAGCACTTTCCAACAATTCAGCTGAGCAGTCGCTGCCTCTGCCCAGAGCCACAGGGGAGGGAGGATGGGCAGCTCTGGCAGTGCCATTCTCACGCCAAACCTGACCCTCTGCTGGTGACATTCAGCACCATCTGATGGATGAAGGACCCAAAGCATCAACCAGCCAGAGAGGAACCCTTCACCTTCACTGCACAAGGACATAACTGGCAGGTGAGGTGCAGGGAGAAGGAAACCCCCAGGCTGGGAGCTCTAGCAGCAAAGCCAGACTGGAACAGCTCTGAATGAGCTCGCTCACCCAGCTCCCCTTTAGCTCTCTTCCTCCCCCAGTATCCCAGTCCTGCGAGGAGTTTCCTGATCCACACTGGGTGACCAGGAGGACAGAGCTGGTTCTTCTGTCACATACGGAACACAGCGACTTTAACTTCTCTAATCAAAAGCGGACACTTTGTAATTTAAAAAGGCAGACTCATGGTTTAAAAGGTTATTTTTCTATCCACACGTCTTACTCCTTTTTTGTCTTCACATCAGAAGGTTTGACATTCCCAAGCACACTTTCCAAACCATTGATTAAAATATTACTGTACTTTCCAAAAAACTTTAAGCGTTTTCCCTTAAGCACCTGCCAGGAAACAGGCTGATCCAAAGCTATAAAGTGATTATCTGTGTGAGTGTTATGCATTTAAATTGTGTTTTTGACAAAGGCAAAGCAAAGGTTTAAGCAGTTTCACTTCAAATTAAATCCCTGGGGTTGGCATCCCGGTGTAGTGCCCCAAGGAAAGATTCCAGTGTGTTTGTGGACATCTGGACACCCAGCACTACTTTCAGCCAGCAGTGAGGAGGGTAAGCTGAGAAGAGGGAACCCAAAAAACTGATTTCTTGCTAAAAAAAAGGGATGGAAGCTAACAGGTGATAGAGATTGGTGTGTTAAATCTATAAAGCATTGTGAACTGTGGTTTTGTGTAAATAACTGACACTTCCTATGGTTTAACCCCAACTCAGCAAAGCAACACAAGTGATCTGTCTATAAAGTCAAGCCATTAGTGAGCTGAGGTCTTGTATAACTGGTGTCAATACCCACAAATACACCTTGCAGGAGAACAAGGTAATTTAAAGGAACACAACAAACCCACAGAGAGAACAAAATTATTAATTAGGTGGAGAATTCTTTGCCATCCCCCTGCAAGTTTATCTTTCCTGAAGAGAACGGTGTGCCTGAGGACATGAGCCTGCTCTCCCCAGCCAAGATAACTTGTGCCCACTCCCAGGGATCCTCCTGGGGCTGGGTCCCTGCCCTGGGTGCCAGCTCCTTGGAGGCAGCATCCCTGGCTCATCACTGAACTCCTGCTGTCAGAAATACTTCCAGGACAGCTCTTCCCAAGGGAGCTGCAGCACAACGTGTTCCTGATGCAAGGGGGAGCCTGGGCTTGACATGATGAGCTGTGGTGCCTGGAAAAGGGGAGTCTGAACAAGGTTTCACCAGTTTGACCCTCAGTGCTGCTTTGGAACTACTCTGGGAAAAGGGACTTTTTTCTTTGCTTTTCCCCAGCCTAAGGAGAAAATGTGTATTTTGGGGACTGGCCTGTGAGCTCAGGTGAACAGCACAGGAATGTCCTGAACTGGGGCCATTTACACCCCCCAGCTGAAACCAGTCAACCCAAACCTTGAGCTGTACAAACAGAGGGAAGCCGCTCCTTCATCTCCGAGTTGGCACAACATTGAGCATCATTTCTGTGCCTGCTGGTAACAGAGGAAAAGAGGCAGAAAAGCAGCAATTGAGGTTAGAACAAAACACATCACTCACCACATAAATCCAGCAGTCCAGCTGCAATCAGAATGAAGATGGGCAGCTTTTCCTGCATCTCGTGAAGCAGCTCCTGAGTCATCCCAAGAAAATATATCCCGACAGGAAGCAGCTCCCTGAGGAGTCACTGCTGCCTCTCAGCAATGGGCATTTGCTGGTTGCTCTGGAAGGGCAGAGTATTGGGTTACTTTATAAGAGCTTAGGCCAGACAGCAACCAATAACCTGTTCCAAAAAAAACAAACCCTGCACCAATTGGAATCAATTGATTTTTAACGAAAGAAGAGAGCGTGTTCATGTGTGCTTTCCAAGCAAAGATGGGAAAAGTGACTGTAAACAGGAGAGGCTGCTTGTGCAAGGCAGCTCCAGCCCTGGGGAAAGAGCTGGAATGCTACCTGGGGTGCCGTGGGAAGGATGGGAAGGTGCTTGGATGCATCCAGGGGAGGACAACAGAGCTGGTGCAGGGCTGGAAGGCACCTCCTGGGAGGCTGAAGGCTTTGGGTTTGTCCAGCTCGGAGAAAAGGAGGCTGAGGGGTGACCTCCTGGCTCTCTGCAGCTTCCTGAGGAGGGGATGGAGATATGGAGGATATGGAAGGGGAGGTGCTGAGCTCTCCCCCTGGGATCTGGTGCCAGGACATCTGGGAATGGTTCAAAGCTGCATCAGGGGTGGTTCAGACTGGATGTGAGGAAGAATTTCTTTACCAAGAGGGTGGTCAAACGCTGGAACAGGCTTCCAGGAGAGGTGGTCCACACCCCAAGGTATCAGTGTTTGAGAGGCATTTGAATAATGCCCTTAGCAACACGCTGGGACTGTGGTTCAGCCCTGAGGGGCTCAGGCAGTTGGACTGGATGATGCTGTAGGTCCCTCCCAACTCTGTAATTTTAATTCTCCCCAGTAAGGGCCAGAAGGTTTTGCCAGTTTGTGCTGACAAAAATACACTCAGGGATCAGCCTGGGTCCCAGATGGGGACACGTCACTCAAGGAATCCACTCATGTCGGGGTTTGGCTCTGTGAGCCCAGGAGGGGGACATTGTGTCCCCGTGACCTTCCAGGCAGGGTGAGGCTCCAGAGAAGTATCCAGCTCCTGGATCCTTCCGTCCCCAGGTCTACAAGCATTGGCAAAGTGTGTTCTCAATTCAAGAGCCACAGAGAAGAGCCAGCACACCTTGAGGAGATGACAGTGACCAACCCCAGCTGGCTCAGAGCAGCCTGAGCTGACGTTTTAGGGAGGGGGGAATGAGACTCACAGGGAAAGAACGAGCCCAGAATTTAAAGTTTCATAACAGCCGAAGGAGAGACCAGAGGCTTCTTGGGCTAAGTCACAGCTACTACCTTTTTACCTTCAGCCAAAAAGCCCCCGAGTCCTTGCAAATCTTCACCTGAGGATACAAACAGGTTATCTCTTAGTGCCAGGCACCTGCACAAACACAGCCAGCGAGCCAAACTCCTGCAGACAGGCCGAGGGGAAAGGAGAGGGCAGCATCCCACAGCCCTGGCTGCTGGGAGCGCAGCACAAACATGAGCACGAGTCAGATAAGCAGCATAATGACAGCTGGGGAAAGCACTGCGAGACACACCGAGGGTGAGGGGATCGCTGTGGCAGGGAACAACAATAAACCATTTTCTGCATCCTTCAGCAAACTGCCGGAGTGGAGTCTGGTGCAGGACACGGCAGAGCAGGTGCTGACAGGCACCAGCCCCAGTCCCAGCCGTGCCATCAGCTCCACGGAGGGACCAAGGTCAGGTCACCTCAGCTTCCTCCCCGCTCTGAAAGTGGTCTGGGAGAGAAAATCACCCCGACTTTTGGCACTGGTGCAGCACCTGACACACAGGGCCCCCATTTCAGTCAGTGCCTCTCCCCCAAACCTGCACAGAGCCACCTGTCACCTGACCTAAGGCATTAAACACTCCCAAGAAAGCTTGGTGTTTGTGCTTCTCTGCACTGAACCCACACACGGTGTTTGTTCCATGTTTCTCTAGGCAGGGTGTAGCTTAATGATAGGATCTTAAAAAAAGAGGCAGATTATTAAATTGAGATTATCAATTATATGCTTTTCACGGCGAGGGGAGAAAAACCAGGTGCAAGAGAATTTCCTTCTCCTCAAGTGGGAAGATGATTCAGCTGCTATTTTGAAAAGGAGATGATATATAATTTGTCAGCCACTGTTCTGAAGGGCCAAGATTACACCCAGAATAGACACCCACAGGTGTCATGGAGGGAAGCTGAAGAGCCATTTTAAAGTCAAACATGACTGGCCTGTGCTTCTTCATATCCATGTAATACATTCTTTTTTTCCTGTGTTCAAAACAAAGGGGGGAAAAAAATTATGTAGGGCCATTTATTGAATTTATGTAATTTATTAAAGCAAAGGCAGCTTACTGCAAGCTGTTATTTTAGTTGGTAGCCTAGATAATAAACTTCTTTCTCCTGATACCGATATTGTTTCACGGACACAAACACTTCAAAAAGGGACTGAAAAGCTGACGTGCTTTGAGTTAGTTTTATTAAAGAAAAGAACGCTCAACAAAAAGTGATATTAACAGCATGTTTGGAAGGTCTCTCGAAGGGTTCAGCTGCTGTGCACGTATTTCATAGAGGAGTTCAGGATGGCCAGGCCATTGAGCTTCCTCAGCTGATGGACATGCCTGGAAAGACAACAGAAAGGTTGCTGGGGGAATGCCCAGTGACTGACAGTGGGGGTTTTAAGCTTCCACTGCTCTGCCACACCCCTGCCCAGACCCGCAAGGATGTTTAGTGCCATAGTCAACAAACTCCTCCTGAAGCAGCGGGAGAAACGGAGTTTCCACATTACCATTTCCCTCAGAAAATAAACAACACCTCACAGTTCTTCAAAGAGATGGCCTTTCAGACGAACACAACTGAGAAAGTAAGGGGTTTCCCTTTTAGAGCTCTGGTGTGTTACAAATCTCACAGCAGACACTTTATTGCTCACTTGGGATCTCCTGGAGAAGCAAGGCAGGTCAGTTTTGGGACCTCAGCATTATCCCTCGCTTTCTGCAGGGGTTCAGGACGCACATGAACAAGCTGAACTCAGTTCCTGTGTCGGGAATGCAGGCAAGGCCCAGCTGGGAGCCTGGCACACTCCTGGCTGGCAGCAGCAGACACTCCTTGCTGACATTTTTACCTTCATTTTGCTCTCATTATTGCTCTGACCTCTACAGATTTCTAATATCACTCCTCCTGTTCCTGCAGCACAGGCAAATGAACTCCTTGAAGCACGTGAGGACAGAGAATTACCACCCTAGGAGCCCTAAAGCAGGACTCTGGGGAGAGGACCACCAGTCCCACCAGTGGGAGTTCTACCTGGATAAAGGGCATTTATATAAATTAATCATCTGTAACTAATCATCTACTTGCTCTGTGGATATAACCGACTGACACATGTTGGTTTTCCAAGGATTACCACCCAACAACAGCCAAATGGTGCAGACCAGGGGAGTTTTTGGCAGTACCTTGGCTCAGCCACACAGAGCTTGCCCAGGGCAATGGCTGCATTCTCCTGCACATTGGTCCTGGCAGCATCACCCCCAGCAAGTCTCAGCAGCAGCAGCACCACGTTGGAATTCAGCAGGGATGTCCCAGCTCCAGGAACTCCGAGGCACTGGCCGAGGCAGAAAGCAGCATTTCCCACAACCATCTCGTCCTCTGACTGCAGGAGCCTCAGCAGCACAGCAAACCCTGCGAGGGGGACAGGTTGGTCGTGCAGGGAACACTCAAGGAACACTGCTATTGCCTCCTGCCTTCCACGAACTCCCAGGGGGTGAGTTTCGTGTCAGGCATCTTTCTGGAAAACCTGGGGGAGCAAGGGAATTTCATGGCCAGGCTCAGGATGGTGCCTCAGCTTCACCTGCCCAGGTGTTTCCTCACAAAGGAGATGGAACTGGGTGTGCCACCTTGGCATCTTCCAGTGGCCTCTCACCCCACCCTCCTGGCGGGGCAAGCACAGAGCACTTGGAGAGCCAAGGTCAATGTGTGAAGACAGAAATGCTGTGGTGGAAAGAACAGCTGAAGGAAGGAGCATGGAAAATCTTCCTGTATGTCCTCAGCTGCCACAGGGCAGCTCGGCTCATCCACCTCTGGAACCCACTGGACAGCAGAGGATGTTCCAAGGCCCTTCTTCCAGATCACATCCCACCTTTGATGCTGCAGTAACACCTCCTGGAAAGACATTGCTGCTCCACACAGCAGCAGTGGCTGGGGCAGGAGCTGAATTAAGCAGCCCAGAAATGCAATTTAATGTCACGGGATTGATTCCAGTGCCTGGGTTGGCAAACAGAGCTGACAAAAATAAGAAACGGTGACTTCTCGCAGGATTAATACCCAGAGCTTTGGTGGGAAGAATGAGAGGGAAGTGTTCCTGCTAATTTGAGGAAACGAAAGCTCCATCTGCAGATGACAGTGAAGCTCATCTGGGCTGTACAAAGGGAAGATGATGCTCTCAGAGGCTTTTAATGAGTGGCAATCCTTGGGGTTCAAGTTGAACTACACACGCTGACAGTTTCTTGACAGGTTCAACCATTTAGAGCAAATTTAAGTATTCTCTGTTGTAGTTAAATTAGCATTAATTGAAGCTGGATTTTGAAGCAATCTAGGCAGTGTTATACCACATGACTAGAGCAAATATACTCTCAAACACCCTGACACCTGGCCTGGTATCATCACTCTGCCTCTATATCCATTTTGTTTTAATAGCAGGTCAAATATCCCCATGGAGGACACTATAAAATAGCCTCACCCTCTGGAAATCAGAAGTTTCTCCTTTTAGCCACTAACTTCATGAAATACAACCCAATTCAGTTCCAGTTTACAGGCACTTCTTTCAAAACACAAACACTTCTGGCCCTGACAAAGCCTACCAAGCCATGCCACCAGAGCAAAGAGCAGTTCCTCTAAACCAGGCTCAATATCTGATGTGTCCATTTCCATGCACACACAGAACCAAGCTCATCAAACACTGTTTCAGGAGGGAAAACTGCACATTACTCAGCAAACGTGGCTGAATTCTTGCAAGAGTAAAACCCAGAGTTCGGTTCCATTCTGCAGGGAAAGGGGGGAACTGGGTGAGGTTCCAGCTCTGCATTCAGCCTCTTATTAGTGGAGTTGCCACTTACCCTTATCTGCCTTCACCAGCTCTTCCTGAGCTTGCCTGTTGCTCTTGGTGCAGATGCCAAGGGTCTTTATGCCATAACTGGCTGTGAGCTGCCCTCCAGCCTAGTTGGATTGAAGCACATTAATAGTTCATACCCACCTTGCTCAAGGTTTCAGGATGGAGACACTCAGGTATTCTTTCTTCCTGAGCCCAAATACCAAATGAAAACCTTTAGAGAGCATGTATCTCCAGATGAACACAGGCTAAAAATTACACAAACCCCATCAATTTCCTGCTAGCAACAAACAAACAAACTCCCCTGAATCTCTGGAGCCCAATTCTTTTCAAACGTCAACTCTGCTGTTTGCTTGAGACCAGAGCCAAGCTTAGGGCTACGGAGTTTTTCTAGGCTAACTTGACCTGCATCATAAAAAATGTGCCAAATCCACCTCAGACACATTGTGCCAGACACAGAGACACCCAGCAAAACAGTCCAGCCTCCAAACTGGCCCCCTGGCTTCAAATTAAAATGTGAGCAGGATAAAGAAAGTTTAACTTACTTTCAAGAATCTGATCATCTTCTTCACCACTCCTGCTTTCACTACTTCTTCCACTGCTGAGGAAGATGCTGGCAGGACACGGCTCAGCACCCCAATGGCTCTCTGAGTTAGGGGAAAAAGAGAGAGAAGCAAAAGGAAATGAAACCTCAAATTATTTTGTTTGGCAGGAAAAAAACCCCAAAGCAATTAAAGTGCAAAAAGGAGAAATTTACAGAAGTTAGGAGAATCACAGACTTAGAGAATCTAATTAAGAACATCTTTAGGACGTGGCTTTTGTTGTACCAGGCAGAAGTTTGCTCTGCCATGTGAGGTCAGCTAAAACCACGTTTTGTGGTCGACTTACTGTGACAATCCTCCCATCCTGGTGGCTGAGCAGAGCCAGGCACCTGCCACTGATGTCCACAGCAAAATCCTGCAACAACAGAATGAAAAACTCACTTGCTGGGCAGGGTCAGAGCAGAAATGGGGTCTCAGACAAAGTTCTCCACAACAAAGACTCCAGCGGGGATTGGGGAACAAACGCAGTGAGTCAGTGAACTTACGAATTCTTCCTTCTTGAGGGAATCCTGAGCTTTGAATGATTTTGAAATGTGCCCACTGTCTCAGAATATCACCCCACTGGAGAGTGATTCCAAACAAAACATTTCCACCACCATGGGAAGACACTACACGCGTTTACACTTGTTTTTCTCTCTTAATTGTGTATATACAAAAAAAGGGTGGCGAAGGAGAAAACTTTGTAAATTTTTTCACTTTTTAGCTTACTTAAATTGTCAACTACTCTTAATAACAACCTGAAACACCACTTTTTTTTTTTTAAATTCCCAGATCTTGCACACCTGGATGATCCCATTGGATTCAAGCAGCAAGTTCATCATCAGGCCCAGCGCTGCAAACACACACTCCTGGTAGCTGGGAGAGCTGCCATCAGGGCCTCCATCCTGTGTGCGAAGGAAAGCAGGGGAGCAATGAGTTCAGAGGGACAGAATGTGCTTTCTCAGCCTTCTGGGAACTTCCAAAGAACTCGGAAGGAGGATAAAGTCCTGTGAGAACCAGAGCCAGTGACCCCTTTTCAACAGGGATTTGTTCTGGTGTTTGTTTCACTCTGGTATCTAAAGCTGCACACTCCAAATTTCTGATTGTTGGGCACTTAACAAGATCTTTTCCCACTTTCTGAATTCTTTAATTTCTGAGGACTGGGTTCATACCACAACCTTACCCTGAAAGGGACAATTTCAAGGAGCCACTCTCCCCTCCACCCACCCATCAAGCCCAACCCCTGTTCATAATGAGCTGCTCTGAGACCTCCAGACGTGAAAGACTTCAGTCCAGGGTTCAGAGCTCCGAGGGGAGACATTCAAACAGACATTTCCACGGCTGACAACCCCCCTCAGGCCCCTTTACCAGCAGCTTTAGGCAGCCCTGCCAGCACTCCCTGCTCTCAGCCAGCCTCGCTCGAAGCCCAGGGTCTGCACACAGGCTCCCCACGGTGCCAATGGCACGGGCCAGGGCTGCCTGGTTCACCAGCCTGGCAGAGGCCTGCAGACACAAGAGTGGCAGGGCAAATTCAGAACAAAGGGCAAAGAAACCACAGACGTGTGCTCCCATCCCTCTGACGATGGGAAATGGGGCTGCGGAATCTCTTCAATCCCGACTGTCCCAAGTCTGCCCAACGATCCTCGTTTTCACAATGAACCTCCTGAAGGTGCTTCAGGAGCCCTGGGGAAAAAAGGATGACTGCATTCTGGGTTCCCAAACCTCAGGCTGTGAACATTTCCTACAGCCACTTACTTAGGGCCCAGAACAGCTCTGCAGCTGTAATTCCAGTCCGGAATGTTCAATAAGGAACAGCACCAAGCAATGGAAAAGTTGTGTAATTATTGTCTTGGTGCCCATGTGGAGAAGTGGAAGTGTTTTATTTCCCAGCTGCACCTGCCATTCTGCAACACCACCAGCCTTCCCATCACCTTCCCTGTGGCTGAGCAGTCACAGGACATGTCACACAAACAAACAGAGAAAAAGAGCTTTCATACCAGCAGCTGGGTGAATAAAGGTAAAACACCTGTGGAAAGCAGGACCCCACACTGGGCTTTGAACCTGTTGGGGATAAAGAAACACTTTTAGAACAAAAATCACAGACAAAGGCAACATAAGAGCAACATAAAGACAATAAACATCAGTCAGCAATGTATTCTCACAGCAAGGGCCAGCTGCCTCTGTCACTGGCTCATTAGTACATCTCAAAGTACAACTTCATAAAAGAGAACGAAAGATTTAAATTACCTTTTCTCTCCAATTAAATCAGACAGTATGTTCATGGCACTGCCAGCCCTGGCATCACTGCACTTGACAAATGCCATCAAGATCTGCAGCCATCTGTTATTAGAAAGGGAAAAAAACCCACAAAAAATGGTGTCAACTTTGCTTTAATTATTAAAAATCAAAATTCTTTTTTTTTTTCAGACTCCTGGTATTTCAAGCCACAGTTACATCTGCCTTTTTAAAGCATCCTCTCAGATGTGGCTCATTTCTTTAACCTTTCCTCCCAAGGAAAAATGTCTCTGGATTAATGTTGTATAGAATATGGTGAAGGGTGTGCAGCTGCTAAAGAATCTTTTGTGTTCATCCATTATTACTTCAAACCATGTAGTGCAAAGCAGCAAATTGAAATCCCTCCTCTGGTTAACTCTGGAAGGAAACAGCAGGATAAGAGGATAAAGGTAACAGAACGTTGTTTCTGTCTCCATTGAGTCCTGGCAACACTAAAGAGCCGTAAATACCAAATATTAAATGAGGAGAGGCTCTCAGCTGGAAACAGGAGCCACCAGAGACAAGAGTGGGAGCTCCTGAGCGCTGGGCAAACACTCCCCAAGGACACTGTCCTGAGCTGCACTGGTGTTCCTTACCTGGTCAGGTCCTGGTGCCTGAGCAGCAGCTTCCTCCCACTCTCCTTCTCTGAGTAAAGAGCAATCAATGCCAGTGTCTCCCTCTGGATCTCCAGTATCCCAGAGGAAAGCAGCTCTGGCAGCTGGGCACTCACATCAGGCTGAGTCAGTAGGAGCCGCTGGTTCTCCTCTGGAATGAAAAGAGAGTATCTAAGAGCAATGGCACCCAGTGGCACCCCCATTATTCTGATTTTGCAGCATGAATATTTTATTGGGCTCGAGCTGAATCCCACAGGTCAGCACAGACACCAAGCATTCTGTATTTCCCTTTGTGGAACCCGCACCACTTTACCACCCACCCCAGCCCACTGCTCATCCACATGTGTACTCCCTAAAAACAGGGGCAAGGGCTACCTGCCCAAAGTCTACTGACTGTTAATGCTAAAGGAATTCTTCTCTAATGGCTCTTCCAGGAAACTCTGCTTTTTGCAGGTATAACTGCCTAACTAAGACAAAATTATACAAGTGATATTATCTGGAGAGCAGCAATAAGCATGGGGAATTTACTTCCCACCCCTTGGGCAGATTTAAAACGCTCAGAAACAGACTGGATGTTTCCTCTCAGGATGCACAGGGCTGCCAAAACTGCGTCTGGGTATATCCAACATCCTCATGTGACCTGTAAAACTGGGTTTACAATCAGGTCTGGGGCCAAATGCTCGGGGAAAGTGATGCCCATGCCAAGCAATGCCTTATTAAGTGTACATTGACCACGATCCATGTTGATTCCATGACTTTACCATTCCCAGCACACACAGCCTGCCACAGGAGGAGGAGAGACACACAGAGCTCCACTTCAGCAGGGCTTTTTCTCTCTGCACAGAAGGCCCTAAATTAGAAATGGCAGCTTGTAAGAAGAGCAAAGGACACACCAAACCACTGGCTCTCTGGGTGGGGAATCAGCAAAGCCCCCTCGAGATAAGGATGTGCCACAAGAACACTTGAACTCATCAGCTCTAAACCCTTCTCTGGTTCAGCATTTTTAGGACTACCAGATTTCTCCAGAAGACCTTCCTTGGGACCAGGTTTTTCATCTCCCAGCTCTACTCCGCCCTCAGCACACCCAGCCCCTGCCTGAGCACTACACACCACCATAAAGGGGGATAAATTCAGCTCTGCACTGAGACAACCGTGAATGTCCAGGGCATAAAAACCCTGAGCAGATCTGGAACTGCCTCACCTCTCAGCTCTGTCTCCAGCCACCACCCCAGTACTGATGAACCCCAGAGAAGTCCCTGTGCTGCAGGTCCCCAGAGATGCTCCTCTTCCTTCATCACAGAGAGTTCCACAGGTTGGGTCAGCCCAAATATTTACTGATGGCAATTCACAGCAGCAGGGAGTCCAGCCAGGGGTATTTAAAGTAACTAAGTGCTTTCAGATGTTCTTTTATATTAAGGGTTTTTTCACAACCCTGCTCTCACCGTGAGAGAGAGGATAACTGTCCACAGAGAGGAGACAGAAGCAGAAATTAATTATTCCTCCTCACTGCATCCAAGAGAGCACTGTTTGTGTAAGAGACAGACCTAAGTCACTCCATTCAGACACTGCAATCTGTTATTACATTCTCTTTTGATCATTTCATCTGCATGTCAAGAGGTGATTGTGTTTCCTGAGAGCAGTATTTTCATTTCCTCCTGCTGGAACCCCCCACCGTTCCCCTCTGGAGCTCTCACCCTCGAACAGCCTCGTTGTCTCCGAGGATACTGAAGCCATTGTTTGTTCGAAATAACGTTTGCTCAGTGCCTGAAAAATGCAGAGATAAAGAGATCAGCTCAGTGACCCACCTGCCTGGTGGAACACTCAGCGCAGACTCCTGTGCTAAAAGAAAAGGTCACTGGATCAACAGCCCTGGGGGAAGAACATCATTAAACCTGGGGGAAAACTCCTCGAATGAATTAGGAGCAGCTTCCAAGGTAAAGAGGACTATAATCCAAGCCAGGAGCCATGAAGAAAATTGACTTCAAGTTAAAGACTCTTTGGGAAGGCTGAAACACAAAACTGGCCTTGCAAATCAGTCTGTTTTAACAGAGAATTACAAATATTTCTAAACAAATGAAACAGCTCTCAAGGGACCCCAATCCCTCAGAAGTCTCTGCAGCTACACCACCAGTCTAGTTCTAAAAAATGATGTAAATATCTATTGGCCACACTGAAACATCAAACGTTGTCAATTTTATGTTTTAAATATAGGAGTAGTTATCCTGTTCCTTTAAAAACTGCTCCCTTGTACTCACCTGCTTGGATTACAACTCCCAGGATTAACAACTTCTGCATCAAATACTTACAGTCTTTCACGACTTCTGCCAAAATCCTGATCCCTCCGGCGTAGAACAGGATATCCTGGCCAGGGGTATCAAGTCTCTGCAGCAGCTCCTTTATGGACAGGGCAGCAACACTTCCAGCCTGAACTTCCTTCATCGCTCTCTCTTCATCCTTCACCCTCTTCTCCTCCAAGTTCACCTCGTTCACACAGTCTTGGAGGTCAAAAGAAAACAAAGCATGGCAGGTGGATGGTTTGATATGGGGACGTCTCAAGTTAAAATGAAGTTGAGCCCCTGGCAGAGCTCTGCCTTCTGCTCACACCTGTCCAGCTCAAAGAAAGGACCAGGAACAAAAGCTGACCCATCCCAAGTCCTCACAAGCAAAGCAGTGGTTTCAGTTGAGCTCCACCTTCACCAGAAAACAAGGGATGACACTGTGAGAATGTCTATTTCTTACCTTTAAACAGGCTTTCCTTTTGGGGATCAATTTGTAGGATCTTCTCGTAGCACTGCCTGGACTGAGCAGAGAAAAGAAATGGGCTCAGTTTCAGATAAAAAGGGGAAAATGATAAAACAATAACTGAGAGTCATCCTGTTAAAGCTCAAAGGCTTCTGGGCCACAGTACTTAATAAATGTGAGAAATAAAACTTATGGAGACACACAAGTCAAAACTTTCCAAATTCAAAGTGTAGGCTGTTTATTATTCCCAGTCCCTACATCCACCAGCTCTTTCAAACTAAAAGCAGATTTTCCAGTAAAACCCAGGATGTACTAGAGGGACCAGAACCCCAGCATTCCAGGGAGAGAGCAGAAAAGGAGGCACAGCATTCCACTTTCTCCCTCCCACCCTCAACATCCCATCAAAACCAGAACAAAACACGGTCCCATGGCCACAGGATTTACCTCAGGGTAGTGCTTAAGTGCCAGGTGAGCCTTCCCCATCAGAAAATAGGCTTTAATACACTTTTCATTGCACTGTATTAAAAAAAAAATTATTAATTACATGCTTAGGTATTTTAGCCTTTTAATATTTCTTCCAGCCTTCTGTTTCACAGTTGTATCTGCCCAAATGAACTGCAATCAAAGAAGAAGGTGTTCCTACCTTCTGTCAGAGGTGTTTAAAGTTTCTGTGCTGAAAGTGCTCCAGGGACCAACTTTGCCTCCCTTTGCAAGGAACACAGGCTTTGGGTTAAGGTGGAAAGAAGGGTTTCCAAAGCATCATCTTTCTCAGGTGTCAAAAATACTGATTTATTTAAATTATGCTGTCAGTGTTCATTATATTATATTTATTATATATATAATTATTACTTAGGTCTTTTCCAACTGTAACAATTTTATGATTCTATGATTAATAAGCTGTGTTCGAGTCATGGGCATCACTGATGGAACACAACTGGATGTGGATTCAGCTCCTTGGCATTTTATATGATCTTCATATTTACTTTTTATGAGCTTCAAGAGACCTCTTTTGGAAGGCTGGGCAAAATACTGTGTGCCAATGTGTGCACTTAAGAGCTTATTATCACCCCAAACTTCTTAATTAAAAGCTCTTAAGAGCCAGAAAAGCTTCTGCCCACGGGGAGCACTGAAATATTAAGTGGTTTATGGTGTTCAGATTAACTCAGGGTGCAGGAATCTGGGCACATGCCCTCATTTCCATGAGCCAGGTGTCTCCATATCCTCAATCACACACAAACCCAATCCTGAAATTACCTTTAATGCCCATTCACAGTCACCAATGGCTTTTTCATACTCCTGGATCTTCAGGTAGGCCTGAAATAAACACCAAAAAAGTCCAGGAAGAAGAATTAGACTCCTTCAAACAACTTCTGTTAACGGTTGTACAAACATCAGCTAATTAAAAAGAATAAACTGGGCTGCAGGTTTGCCTGGCCATTGATTTTACAGGATAATTACCAGCTGGTTCTTAACTTGTCTGCCATCTCCTTGGAGTTAGTAATTTAGAATAAATTCAAAGAAACAAAATTACACACACACACATGGATTTTATAAGGCAAGTAGAGAATGCAAAGCAAACGTTGCCTTCCACAGTTATCAAAGTGAGCTCTGAAAAAGAATCAATTAAAAAAATCAGTGTATTTAAACCAAACAATGAATTCAGGGGCATGTGCCACATCCCAGAGACCTGAGCACTGCCCCAGGAAGGAACTGGGCTTCAGAATGATCCTTTTGGGTTCTCTCCTGGCACAGGAACACTAAAATCAGCCCGAGGCAGCTCAGTGAGCCACTGACCTGTGCCCTGTTTGTGTACAGCTCCTGCTTGTCCCGCAGCTTCTCCAGCCCCTCCGTGTACCTCTGGATGGCCCTGGCAAAGTCTCCTCTCCTGAAGGCATCATTCCCCTTCTCCTTCAGAGCTGCACAACAACAGGTCCCTTCAAAACAACGCTTTTTAACTGCCCAAACGGTGACTGAGGGAACAGAGGCTGTATTATCCTGTTGGGATAACCAGGAGAATTCCAGGCCAGCCCCACCAGCCACTGTTTGCAAGAGACATCTGAGCTTTCAGGGCACAAATTCCTCTTTGAGAAGGAAAAATGACTGTTTGCCTTTGCCCAGCTCAGCTCTGAGATGCCCAAACTGGCTCCCTCCATCCTTAACCCGTATAATAAAGGAGAAGAACAGCCCTGTGAAGTCTCTAACCCTGTTGCAACCAGCTCATCCCTGCTGGGGACACGCTCTTGGGCTCAGGCAGCCAAAGCAGTGGCTCCCCCAGTCCCCACCAAGCCATTTCTGAATTATCCAGAAATCATTTCAGCAATTACCATTTGCCAACTGCTCGTTTCTCTTCCTCTGTTTCGCTCGTTCTTTTGCATCCTTTTCCAGCATTGCCAGGAAAGCATCTTGGAGCCAGGGGAGTTGGTGGCATTTTAGTCAGGTGGGGGGAAAAGAAAAGGAGAGAAAACTTCATTAAAATCAATCTACAGATTAAGAAAAAGTGTTTTCTGGGGTATTTCTGAGTCATTTCTCAATAAAAAAGATACTAAGGGGACATTTCAACAATTAAAGTGGACTGTGAATGACAAGCTATCACAGATAATGCTGATGCCACCGCTCAGGATTGGACACCTGCCTTGTTATCTCATCTGGAGATAAACATGTTTCCTTTTCAATGCAGAACACAAAGTTTTTAGATGAGAGAGCAGAATAGAGTAACCACACTAACCTATGAAAAATATAGACATGCTGGTAAAACTCTGGAGTGAATTCCTAGATCGGACTGAATTTTGATTACAATGTTATTAGAAGTTTTATTTCATTAATAGTACTTACTGATTTTATAATAAATTTTATGTATTTTATTAATAATTTTTAAATTAAATTTAAACTAGTTTTACTTAAAATTTTGATATTTTCAGTAGAAAAGTCAGCTTTGCACGTGGCAGGAGTGGAATTAGGTTTTGCAGCTCTGCTAAAACACGGAAGGGATGTTACAGAGCACTGTCCCACCTGCATTCTCTGCCTCTGCTCTGCCCTGAAAAGAGAAAAACACAGTACAGGGTTTTTAACAAGTTTTGACATCACTAGAAAGCTTCTATTTGTGCCTTTAACGAGGCAAGTCACCAAAATCCAAACCCCACTGCAGGAATCAAAACCTAATTAACAATAAGACTCGTGTGTCTTCAACCAGTTTTGCTCAAGCTCCTGAAGTGCAAATAAAAGCTGTAAATTAAGGCACTTCAGTGCAGGTAACAGCTATAAATTTTGGGCACCTCAGTGCAAGTAAAAGCTATAAATTTTGGCACATCACTGCTTGCATACAACTTGGATAAATCCAAGAGAAATACTCTGTGCTATCAACAACCTTAACACAAAGATAACCCGACATCAGGTGCTTCCCAGTGAGGGAACTACTGAAATAAATGAATCCACATTCAGCCCATAGTTGTAGGTATGGTTTAAAACTCCCTCTCGTGAGCAAGGGATGTGATTTGGTGCTATTTAAAAGATCTAATTTTATTATATTATTATTTGGTGCTATTTGAAGGAGCTGAACTGCCCCCAGCTTTAATCCCAGAGGACAAGCCCTTACAGGGGCCCGTGTGTTGATGACTGTTCTGGTCACTGTGGTCCTGGTTTCCTCCTCCTCGCTGGTTCCCCCGGCCCTGAGCTTTTCCTCTGCCTCAGCGATGGCTTTTTCCTTGACAGCCACGTCTGGGGAGCTCAGGCCTTGCAGCAAACTGGCTAAAAAGAAAAATGGAAAATAAATGAATACACACACACGCAGAGGGCTCCAGGTGGTCCTGGAGGCACCAGGAGCTCAGGTGGCACCTGCTTTTGAGCCGGTGACCAGGATGGATGTTATGACAGAATTACAGACTAGTTTGGGCTGGAAGGGCCCTGAAGGGTCATTCCATGGACACCTTCCATGGATGGGGATGCTGCGAGCCCCATCCAGCCTGGCCTGGGGGCATTTTTCCAAACACAAACATTTACAAACTCAATTTCACGTCGCTTTCCGGGCGCCGCCCACTGCACCATAAAAAAACAAACAAACAACTGACTTTATTTATAAATAAACACAGAGATAGATATGGAAGAAAGCAGCTGGCGGCATCCCCGAGGCATCAGCACACCTGGGCCATGGGGAGACCCCCAAATCTATAGGGAGACCTCTAAATCCATGGGGACACCCCAGAATCCATTGGGAGACCTCAGAATCCATAGGGAGACCCCTAAATCCATGGGGAGATCCCAGAATCTATAGGGAGACCTCTAAATCCATGGGGACACCCCAGAATACATGGGGAGACCCCAGAATCCATGGGGAGATCCCAGGATCCAGGGGGAGATCCCAGGATCCAGGGGGAGACCTCTAAATCCATGGGGAGACCCCAGAATCCATGGAGAGACCCCTAAATTCATAGGGAGATCCCAGGATCCATAGGGAGACCCCTGAACCCATAGGGAGACTTCTAAATCCATGGGAAGACCCCAGAATCCATAGGGAGACCTCTAAATTCATGGGGAGACCCCAGGATCCAGGGGGAGATCCCAGAATCTATAGGGAGATCCCAGGATCCATGGGGAGACCCCTAAATCCATAGAGAGACCCCTAAACCCAAGGGGAGACCCCTGAATCCAGGGGGAGACCCTTAAATCCATGGGGAGACCCCTAAATCCACAGAGAGATCCCAGAATCCACAGGGAGACCCCTGAATCCATGGGGAGACCTCGCACAACCCAACCCCAAGCAGAGAGGGGCGGGCATGCCCCTCTTTCCCATTAATTCCCATTAATTCCCATTCCGTGGCCTTCCCCGCCCTCAGGGGCCGGGAATGCTCGGCCCCCCCCCCCGGGACACTCACTGACATCGTNCCCCCCCCCCCCCCCCGGGACACTCACTGACATCGTCCACGCGGCGCAGGAAGCGCTGGAAATCCGCCTCGGTGTCCTCGTCGCGGAGCATGGCCGTGGGGACAGGGAGGGGACAGGGAGGGGACACGAAGGGGACAGGGAGGCGACACCGAGGGGACCCGGCGGGGCCGGGACTCGAACCCGCGGCGTTGCCGGGGAAGACGCGCCCGGTGACGCAGCGTCTCCATGCAAATGACGGGGCGTGGTTATGCAAACGAGAGGACGTGTCTATGCAAATGAACCGCGAGGTTTCGCGGGAAAACGGTGGGTCTGCCCGCGGGGTGCGGAGTGTCGGGATAGGGGAATATCGGGATGGAAAACCGGCTGGAAAAGCCCTCCGGGACCGCCTAGCCCAGCCTGGGACCCATCCCCACCTTGTCCCCGAGTGCAGCGTCCCGTCGCTCCTTGGACACCCCCAGCGATGCGCGCTCCAGACCTCCCCGCGCAGCCCCTCCCGATGTTTATCAACCATTTCCACGGATAAATTCTTTATTATTATTAACAATCGCCCCGTCAGGAGACGCTCCAGGGCCGCGTTTCCGGAGCCGGGGCGCTGGAGGTGGCAGTCGTGGAAGCTGCCGGCCACCAAAGGGAGCCAGAGCATCGCTGAGCTCCCGCTGCTCCGCCGGGATATTCCCATTCCAGCCACGTGGGCACGAACACGACGGAGGGGACCTGGCAGCCGTCGCTGTGGGGTCTCATGGGTGTCAGATCAGACATCTCGCTCCGAAGGGAGACGCCACAGCCCCATTCACCTGCCCTGCTCCATGTCCCATCACAGGAATCCCGGGTACCAAAGAGATGCTGAGCTACCCGACTCCATGGGCAGCACATCTCCTGCCCCTTCCGCCCTCTCTGCTGCTGGAACAGCCACAAAATCCCTTAAACCCCTTTCCCCCCCATGCACCAAGCCCAAACACCTCCCTCCTCTCGCTGCCATCAGCTCTGCTCACGTAATTCTCCATCCCAAAGGTGTTTTTCCCCCTCTAATGAAGCTGTTTCCAGCCCAGTGTCCGTGGGGTCCAATTAAAAACACCCACGAGGTGATAGCTCTGGCACTGGCACGCTGAGAAATCTGGGGTTTTATTTGTTATTCCAGAAAATCTGGCACAAAGCCACGCTGTGCTGGTGCAGCAAATGTGCACAGGTGAGACTCACCTTTACTGAAAGGTGTCCAGGTCTCTGTTTCCACACAAAAGCACTTAAAATGATGCCCTGAAGCACATGCATGATATTCATAATTTACATCTCATTACAAGCCAACTAATTAGAACGTCTAGGAAGAACAAGAGAAAGCTGTTTGTACCACAAACATCTCCATTCATCTCCCTTAACAGCCCTAGCCCTTATTACCCCAAATTACCAATTACTTACCCCAAATTCAGTCCGGACTGGGGTAAAGAGCCACACTCGGCCAAGGTGACTTTGCCAGTCAGGTACCACTGCCTTAACAGAGGGAGAGATGAGTTAAAGATTGAAATTGAAATTAAAAGGCATTGAAAAATGGGTGAAGAAAGGCAAGATCCAGTAAAGAATTTGTCAGTTGTTTGCCACTGAGCAGCACCCCAAATCCAGGGGGAGGAAAGTCACTTTTCACCCGAGAACACGTGCTCTGCAGTGACAGTAAACGAGGCTCCAGGGCCCTCTGTTATCCCTGGGAGAAGAAGGAAAATGAAAATTACCTGAGCTCCTCAATGTTAAGGTGATGCAGCAGGGAAGGAGGCAAACCCAGGGAAGAGATTCCAGGCGCCTGGCACGATGCACAGCAGACAATAGTGGGATTCAGGGAAGCAGCTGCTAAAGCCAGGGACACAAAAGGCAAGCCCAGAGCCCTCCCTCCAAACACAACCAGGGCCTTGGGTCAGTCTTCCCCTCCTTGGAAGTAATTGGCATTTTTTATATCAAAAGGTTAGGCAGTGAGGGGGGGGGGGG
>VWZF01004008.1:1108458-1200387 GCA_013396755.1 Sclerurus mexicanus | reverse complement strand
GGGGGGGGGGGGGGGGGGGAAGGGTCTTTTCCAGCCAAACTTTTGTGTGGAATTACTCAGAATTTGTGAAAATATTTTTAAGTAAAGACATCCCACCCCTTGCAACCCCCAGACTGGAAAAATCAAACTTGGGCTTTTCTGGCAGGGTTTTGGTTAAAATTTAGGAAGAAAAGATCAAGACTCTTAGTAGAATTTAGTTAGTTAAATAAATTAGAGTCAACCTACGTCAATCAAGTTCAGGCACCCAGTTCAGGATGGGTTAAGAACTTTTAAAGCCAAAGCTCACACACGTTTTCCACAGCCAGGCAACACAGAAGCCCCTTTTTGGGGGGGGGAAAGCAGCTGTCACTCCTTCACAGCAGCCATGAAACTGCATCTGTGTGTTTGTTATCTTGGGGAAATAAATCAATCAATACAGTGGGAGGGGGAAATAACCTTTAAAACACTGTTTGGGACACTCAAGAGGGGGGTCAAGGCCGGCAGTGGCCCCTGGCAGAGCAGCTAAAGAAGGGCAGACTGTAGGCAGCAGCTTTTTTTTTTTTTTTTTTTTTTTGTAATTTTTATTTGAACACAGTATTCTGACAGAATGCAAAGTCAAAATCCTCAGTTAGTATCAGTATTTACACCAGTGAGAATGGGAATAAAGGTGGACTCGATGTTTCACTTGGTAAAAAGATTTTTTGTTTTTTTCTTTTTTTAACAAGATAGAAGGCCCCCAAAAGTAGGGAATGCTGGGGAAGGATGGCAATGGAGGGGCTGAGAACAACCATCAAAACAGCCTAAGTGTGAAAAATGTGGGGTTTTGAAGGCTCCCTAGAAAAGGGTGAAAATAAAACTCCACTCTCAAAAGCCGAAGGACGGGACGCGCTGTCGTTGCCTCCACGTATGCGCAGCACAATGTCACCACTCCTGGTGACGCTGGTCCCTCTGCACGGCCACGGGGACGGCGTGGGCACAGACCCTGCACACACGGTGCCCACTGGGCTGCTCCCTCGCCAGGGCTGCAAGCCAGAGCAGGGCAGCCTGAGCTACCTTGGAAGCTCTGAAGTCAAATAAATTACCCTCCCCCAAGGGTGACTAGAAAAGCACTGCAGGTATCGGGAGGAGCTGGTGGACACTCCTGCCTGGGAACGGGGCTCGCTCCATCCACGGAGTGGTTTGGGTTGGAAGGGACCCCAAAGCACCCCCAGTGCCAAACCCGCTCTGTACCTGGCTGGGTGCTGGGCTGGGCTCTGAGCTGGTCAGCTTTTGTAACAAAAATGCCAATCCAGGTGTGATTTCCCCCGATTCTCACCCGACAGGTACCGACGGTTGGCACCAGGCAGGTTTCTGGGCATTAATGTCCCCTGCCAGCTCAGCTTTCGGGGCTTAGGACTTAGGGGGTACAACACACAGGTGACAGAAACAGCCAAAACTTTGCAAGAAGAAGAGAAACTGAGCTCACCCAGAGGAACGGAGGTACCCAGTGCTGCCCCAAAGCTCCCCAGGCAGACAGACCACGGGAGCTTTTTGTGCTGCGTTTTATGGAGGGCCTTTTTAGGAAATAAAATCAATCCCAAGGACTGTGAGCCAAACTTTGCACCGACACTGCTGCGACAGCTCGTGCCAGGGTGGGACTGGACACAGGGCTTTGGGGTGAGGCCCCATCCTGCCCCCAAATCCCACCAGGATGGGTCCTGCACGAGTGTCTGCGCCTGCACTTCCAGCCATCCCCCTCGTGCATCCCAGGAGCTGAGGAAAAAATGCAAAAAACCCCACACTTAGCAAATGACAAGACCATTATTTCCCACAGTTGGAAGTGATGTGATGCTGCTGGAACAGACTGCTTTACTCCCAAGGACACACGGATGAACGTGGCTCCACTGACCCGAGCCACCTGCAGTCTACAAACCCCCCCCATCCTCCTGCTCCTCACCACACAACATACACCAGACTCAGCTCGGGTTGGTTTTCTCATTTAAAGGCTTCTGTTCTTTGTAAGAGTTGTTCTCTTTTTGTTTTTCTTTTTTTCTTTTTTTTTTTAAATTTTATTCCTGAATATCTTTTTTTCTTCAAATCTGAACTAGCGCTACACCTTCCACATCCAAACTATGTTGAAGCTTTTATTATTTCAATACTATGACAAAAAACACGGTTCACACTAAAATAGTCACGCACCCACAGTGCACAAGCTTGCAGATCTAAAGTAGAATAAAAAAAGAAACCAAAAGAAACCGAAAAAGAAAAAAAAAAGGGGGGGAAAACCCCCCAAAGCCCCAAGAGAAGGAACATCTCCATACAATGGGCTGGTCTCTCCCTACGCGTTTCTGCCTTCCTTCTGCTCACACCTTCTTTTCAGCCCCCAGTCTCAGTGTCACTCCATGATTCCCAAAGAGAAATGCCATTGATCAGCTGCCCCCTCCGTGATTTAACACATGTGCTACATCACCCCCTTTCCCAGCTCCTCAGACACGATGCCAAGCGGCACCCCTGGCACCCCTGGCACGGATTTCCAAGCACTTGCTCCTGATTTTGTGTTTTTGGTTCAGCAGAGCTCAGACTCGGCACACACAGGGGGTGGGACAGGACAGGACGGGGTCTGGCACCTGCCCAGCACCTTCGGGCAAAAAAAACATCGCTTTTAAATCTGCTTTCCAGGGCCAAAGGACTTGGGATTTCCCAAAACTGGGATTTCCTGACATCATAAGCAGGACCTGATGGAGTCAAACATGGGAGACCAGACCAGCCCAAACTGTACAATCTCCCTTCTGCACCTCGAAGCTCCGGGAGGGTTCCAGGAAGGAAAGGGGAGAATGTCCTAAAAAAGCAGAGATGATATTTCTCTTATGCAGTCAGGCCCAGGTCCAGCAAGGGACTTAAACTAAATTTAAGAATAGAAGGACTTTCTCCAGCAATTCCCCCGTTCCAAGTAGAGCCTGTGTTTGTGTGGATTGCTGGATAAAGACCTCGACTGGTGACGAGTGGTTTGAATACCCCCCACCCCCCAAAACAATCCCAAACCAAATCCCAGCATCGCTTTTCTTCTTACTCCAGTAAGAAATAATAATAATAATAATAACAATAATAATAATAATAACAATAATTAAGAAAAGATAAAGGGGAAACAACTACTGTAAACATCCAGGTTTGAAAATGTCTCCCTTTGCAAAGCAAGCATGCTGCTAACCCTAGTGTCTAGAGACTGGACTGGCTTCCAAACAAAAGAAAAGGCAGCTATTTTACACATCCATTTAAACACAACCAAAGTTAAAAAAATATTTGTCAGTTGTAAACACTGGAAAGAACAAAAGTTGGCAAAAAAAAAAAAATGAACATAAAATCGAAAGAAATGTAGAGTCTGAATACTGCAAATTGAAATACATCCCCCGAAGCTGCAATTTTGGCATTCTTCCTAAAAAATAGGTAATAATAAACCCCAAATAAATGTCTAACGTGGCAAACAGAATTCAGTCACAAAGGGCTCGAGACACTTTGCATACTGAACGAATACAAGGTGAACAGAAATTATAACTTATTTATGAGGCTTTACATATTTCAAACTCGACTGAAAAGTATAAAAATAAATTGTGGACTTTGTTCTTTAAGTACCAGCTGTGCCCAGCGGCACAGTGGTTATATCTGCTATACTAACAAAGGAAACAACAGGGTCTCTTTGATTTTTTTTGTCTTTTTTTATGTTTTTTGTTTTTTTGTCTAGGACTAGTCGATTCTGAGCTTCCCAACCCCATTGCAAACGGTATTGCAACTTTTTGCTTCTCTGAATACACACAGGGTCAGCCAAGCCCTGATTTGGTTACGGGTTTAACCCTGTTTTTAACATGTATTACTTTTTAAAAGCAAGTGCACAACGAATAGAACCTTTCTAGAAACCTTTAAAAGGAAAAAAAAACCAAACAACAAAAGAAAAAAACAAAAAGAGAAGAAAATAAAAGAAAAAGAGACATTCCCCCCTCCCCCCATTTATGCATTTTCTGTTTCGTTTTTTTGTTTTTAAAAAAAGGCAACAGACACTAGAGGGATGAGATGGGTGTGTGGGCTGTGATTTCAATGCTCTGGCGTTGTCTCTCCCGGTGCTGATCATGCTTTGCTCTCGTTCTCATTTGTTTGTGTGGCTTCGTTGGGGACCGTCTTCACTTCTGCTGGAGGGCTCTTCCTGTCTGTCACCTGCACTTCGGATTTGTCTTCTACTGGGATTTTCCTGGGGAACAATCACCAAAATGGCACAGTTTAGAGGCACAGAAATACAGCCTGTTGCTGAGTTAGCCACAAGAACATCTTTTCGGGAGCCACCACATCGCTTTGGAAGAGCAAAATGAGCACTTCTTGATGCAGAATTAAGTAAAACCAAACTCCTGCCTCCCACCCCAGTTTCATTTAGCTCCAGATTCATCTTTTTTTTGCTCCTCCTGCCCTGGGCTAACACGTGGCAGGCAGGGGCTCAGCTGCAGGGCCATGAGGAGTGTCGAGGTGGGGAAACTCCCACAGCTGCAAAGGAATGTGACTTTACCCCCTCCATGCCCTGGTCAAACAGGCCGTGTTTTCAGCAGAAAACCTTGTTTTCCTCCAGGAAGCCGGTCCCAGAATTTCCCGGCGTGTTGCAGGAAGGGAAACCCAGCGGAGGGGAATTTTGCCAAGCAGATTTCCCCAAGTGTCAGGGGGGTGACCATCTCCACACAGGCTCTGTCAGCAGCTGACAGCCCAAAAGCCACCACAGCACCAGTGTTCTCGTCCAACACCTGCACCACGGCTGGGGAGCCTCCCCCAGCCACCCAGGGGAGCTTCTCCTGCTGTTTTCACTCTCCTGCCAAACACAAGGGGCAGGCTCATCTCAGCTGAGGGATGTGGATCCTCTCCGGACAGCACAAGGCTCCGAAGGGCCCTGGGGTTGTCCTGCCTAGGGACAGGAATAAATCAGCTGGGTAGAAAGGAGACCTGGCACAGCTGATGGAGACTCATCCCTAATCCAACACACTGCCAAGTTCTCCTGGCCCCACTCTCCCTTCTCTCAGACAGGACCACATTGCCTCATCCTTCTGCCGAGTTAGGGACAAATCCAGAGGTTCCTTGCTGTCCCAGTTCCACGTGGCTCTGCCCAGCCTTACACTGAGTAAGTTCTGAACTTCCACTGATCTGTCAGGAAACGGAACTGGGGTGGTTGTGCTCATTGACCTGCAGGACCTCAGCACCTCTGAGGAAAGCTCCTCCTTTGCACCACACTGAACTATTTCTGCTCTCCTCCGTAAAAGGATAACCCTCGACAGACCAAGCTGCATAAAAGCCTGAAGAGTAACACAACAAATTCCCAGGTTCCCTTTCCCTGCTTCCCTGGCACAGCCTATTCCTGCTTTCCTCCTGGACCTTTCAAGCCAAGCCCTGTCGGTTCAGTGGTGAGTTAGTTGGCTAAGGAAACAGTGAGATTAGTTAAGAGAACACCCAACGAGGACACAGCACGAGCACCAGGGCACAAGAGACACAGCACACAACCAACACAAGAGTAAAGGCAGCCGTACTCGGTCTTTGCAGGCGCAGCAGGTACAGAGCTGTCTGCAGTGGAAGGAGCAGGCTCATGAGCTTGCCCACCAGCCACACTGGCAGGGGCAGTGCCAAGAGCTGCAAAAACATCCTTTGCAAGATCAATGTCTGGTGTCTTGAAGGTCCCTTCGTCCATTTTAAAGTCCTCGTTCTGGGAGGGGTTTGTGGCGCTGCCCGAAGCAGCCTCGCTCTTCACGTTGCTCGGGTTCTTGGGTGTCTCTGTCGGGCTCTTCACTGTGCCGGGCTGCACAGGCTCCTTCTCGGGGCTCTTGGTGCTGGAGACCTCCTGCTTGGGCTCTGACGGAGCTGGAGGGCTCGTGAGGTTTGCAGGGCTGGGGGCAGCTGGCTTGTTCCCAGCTGCTGCTTTGGAGACCTCGGCCGTGCTGGCCACGGCGCTGGGGCTGAGCACCGCGCCCTGGCCGGACAGGACACTTGGAGACAAACTATTAGTGGCCGGAGAAGAGCTCGGGGTGTCGCTGAGGTCAACAAGAGGGGCCACTTTGGGGGTGGAGGAGGGTGGCGGTGACGACA
This sequence comes from Sclerurus mexicanus, assembly GCA_013396755.1. NCBI lineage: Eukaryota > Metazoa > Chordata > Aves > Passeriformes > Furnariidae > Sclerurus > Sclerurus mexicanus. The sequence continues at coordinate 1,194,324 of VWZF01004008.1, read as the reverse complement.
CCGAGGCGGCGGCTGCCCCTTTGGCCGGGGTGGCCTGGCCGGGCGACACGGAGTTTGAGTCGGGGGCGGCCGCGGCAGGAGGGGCAATGCTGGAGGTCAGCGTGGTGGTCTCGCTGGTGGGGCTGTTCTGAGCAGTGGCAAAGGTTTCAGTGATAGTGTCAGAGTTAGTGGTGCCCGTGGTGACAGAAGGCAGCATGTCCTCCACGGTGGCTGCGGTGTCGGCGGGGTGCCTGCGAGGGGGACAGGGGCAGAAGAGAAATAGAGACAATGAAGCCCCTCAATGACAGCAGGGAAAGGGGGCAGAGAGGGAGAGGATGAGGAGGTGGTGCAGCACCAGCTGGTTACAACACACACACACACACGTGACATGGAGAGGGACTCGAGAGGAGCAGAGACTTTCAGAGGTCAAACGTGCAAAGGGAGCAAGGGATGAGTGAGGATAACAGGAAGAGAAAAAAAGCAAAGAGGACACGACCTGCAGGAATGGCTTGTTCACGCAGATTTTTGGTTCAGCTCTGAGCCAAATGGAAACCTCTGAACTTGCAGAGACTCTCCTCTCTCAGCCTAACTTCGCTCTCAGCTCTTCCCCCCGAGCTCACAAGCTGAGCCTCAGCCCTGTGCCAGCTGTCACCACGACACGGTCCCCGTGCAGAACCCCTGGGTGCAGCCCCTTCGCCTCAGCCCTGTCCTTCTGCCTGCAGGTTGGCCTGAAGGCCTGCAAGGCCCTCCTCAAGGCACACAGAGTACTTTTCTTTGTCTCACACACGCCTGTGATACGGACTCAGGCCCCAGCTCAGTTCCCTGGTGTGAGCAAAGCTCCCGGGTAGCTCTCAGCCCTCTCTCACAATGCTCAGCCTTGCTCTGCCTCCTCCACGTCCAGAGCCCAGCTACCCTGCTGCCCTCAGAGGATGCTCTCCCGGGGGCTGCTCAGGCTCTCATCCAGCACTGCTGGGCAGAGCTCACGCAGGACTCAGTGCCAGCTGGGGCTGACTCTGCTCTGGATCCTTTGCAGTGGGCCTGGACAGGTGTTTGGTCTCCACACCGGGCAGGGCTGGCACGCAGAGGCCTTCCGGGACACACTGCTCCATTCCCATTGCCCTTCCAGTGCTGGGAAGAGGAGTCACTGCATCTTGAGAGGAGGCACTTCCTCGCTCGGCACGTCCCAAACGGAATGTGGAGATTGTACCTTTCTTCCTCTCCTCCCGCCCTAAATCGCGCTCCTGAGACACCAGGGAGTAGGGCAGCTGTGCCCCTGTGCTAGGACTGGCTAATGCCAACATACTCTGGCTCTGTCAGCGGGGTGGTCTCGTTGGGCTCCGTGTGTTTGCCCCCGTCGTGGTTGGGGGTCCGCTCCTCCTCCGTCCGCACCTCCACGATGGGCTCCTTGGACTCATCTTTCCTGCAACGAAGGAAGTGCACCGAGATTGGATCCCCCTCGGGTCGGGAACCCTCCTGCAAAGACACGCTGCAAACGCCCACAGGTGAGTGACAAACACAGGCTAAACGTGGGGTCATTTCTCCTTCCCCACAGCTCCACCGGCATGTCCGGCACTGGGATGTCCACTGGGCCACCTAAGTGATGGCTACCAAGAGGAACGAGACCAAACCAGAGGAACGACTGCAGAAACACCTTCTTGGAAGCACAAGGCAGAACCAGCAGGATGCCAGGTGTCCCCAGCACCCTCCCACCAGAGCTGGGGAGCCCAGAGCTCCCTGGCACAGCTTGTGTCCCGGAGCTGCTGAGAGCAGGAGCAGTGTGAGGGGCAGTACTCACGAGAAGGCGGCTTTTCCCTCCTCCATGTCCTTGCCCTTGGCCCCGGGGCCGGATTTTCCGCACAGGTTGACAGCGATGCACATGAGGAGGCCACACTTGTTCAGGAAGTAGCAGGTGACATCCACGGCCACCAGCAGTGCCACGAACACCACGACCAGGATGCCAATGATGGCAGCAGTGCCCAAGCCTGAGGTAGGGCTGGTGCTGGCTTCAGAGACCAAAGAGAGAAGAAGAGAAGGTGTTGTGGTTAAGAGGTGAGTCAGGGCTCAAATTTGGCCACACTTAAGGTTACGAGCACGGGAAGCTTTGAGAAAGTTCACCCTCTCTCCAGCAGCCTTGTGTCATAACCAGTGCTTTATCCTACAGACATGCAGGACAGTCTACCTGAGAAGATGGACTCCTGTGGTCCTAACAGGGCTTTTCCCACCTCAGTTGGGATAAAGCCTGGAAAGCAAACAGCAGAAACCTCTTCTGCTGTGGCACACACCCAGCTGGGACTCTGAAGAGCTCCCGCTTCCCTCCACCACCTCCTCAACAGGCTGTGTCTGGGCTTCAGAGTGACTTTGGCACTGCCAGCCTGGCCCAAGAACCAGTGGAAGTGAAGCCCAGGCTCTGCAGCAGGGTTTGCCCAGGTGGGATACAAAACACTGGGTGATGCCTGTGGGGCCTCAGAGCTGAGGAGCTCCTTATGTAGTGACACAAAAGGAGTTAAAGCCCCTCCTGTAGCTCAGGAAGACCCAGCTCTGCAGAACTGGAGAGGGAACACTGTCCATGGCTCATCCAGAGGCAGCTGAGCTCAGCAGTGAGTGCTCAGCAGTGTTCTGGCTGAGGTACAGGCAACCCAAGAGCCTTCTGAGGCAGCAGCTGGCAAAGACGAGCAGATCTGCCACTCTGCCGACACTGGCCTGGCCCCAGCAGCTCCCTGTTCCTCCACACCCGATCTCCACCACCTTTCCCCAGCTTCAGAACAGAAAAAAATACCCTGTCTTTTCCAGGGGACAAAGGGACAGCAGGTGAGAGGTGGTGCTGGAGGCCCAGGAAATGCACTTTATGGGGCTGCCCACACAGCACTAACTCCAGGGGAAGTGCCTTTAACTTCCTACCTGCTCCTGAACTGCTGTTTCCTGAGACACAGGGAGTGGATAAACACATCAGTTGACCCTGTCAAGGCCTTTGACCACCACAGAAGCAGCAGACAGAGCTGCAGCCTGCCCAGGCTCTTACTGCCACACCCTGAACACCAGGCACTTTGGGTTCCCCTCGTTTTATTCAGAATAATTCTAGCCAAGATGCTCATCTGCAGGCAGAGCATTTGGTTGGTGGCTCACACAGTTCAACACCTATTTAGAGGGACCAAAACCTGTTAGTCAGGCTCAGCCATCATTTAATTTGCCTCTCACAACAGGACCGTGCCCTCAACAAAGGCTTGTGCCTCGCACAGAGATGATGATTCCTGAGACAGCTGGACAAGAGCATCATGCTTGTCACCATCCACAGGAGTATTTTGGTTTTTCTTTCAATTAAGATGCAATTCTAGCCATCCCTACTGCATTTTTTTTACTGCTGGATGTCACAACCCCCAAACCCCTGTGATCTTTTCTTTGCAGAAATGCCCAGCAAAGCCTCTTTCCCCTCACCCTGATTTGTGTTGACTTTGACAGGTGGAAAGATCCTTCCCAGGGCTCAGAGCCAGAGCCACAGTCCCTGCCACGCATTTTCCTGCTTCAAAAGAGGAGACAGGACACCCTTAGCCTGAGGCAGGGAAGTGTTGCTTCGTTCTGTGACCCTGAGATGCACCAAGGAACACAGACTGCAAGAGGAAAGTGTCTAAAAGCCTCTCTGACACTGGGATCACGAGTCCATCTCCTGCCCAGCACAACATGCGTCCCACAGCCCAGACCCCTGCCAGCATCTTGCAGCAACCTGCATAATTAAATGCATTAATGACCCTCTGATCTGTGCAGGGAGCCAGGAGGTCATGGATTTCCCCTCTTCTAATGTATTCAGGGTTCTTGTGTGGATTATTCAATAATTAAGGTGTTCCTGTTCACATCAGCTCCCGGAGGAAAAGCTGTGTCAAACGTCTCATCTACACCACCTTCCTGGGAAGGAGCTCCTTGGCAGGCTCCTAAAAGTGCACTAAGGAAATAATCCCAGGCAGGATTACAGGGTTCCTCGTGTGCCTCCAAAACACACCTCACCTCAGTCACCAGAGCTGGAGGGGAGGCAAAATATTTCATCCTGGGACAGCTGGAATCTTCCCATGTGCCTGAAAAGATCTTCTGGAAAATTCCATTCAAACCAGAGTCCTGCTCTTTGCTCCCTCTCCCCAGCAGCTTTTCCAAGAGCTGGCAGGGTCAGCCAAGAGCCCCTTGAAGGCAGGAGTGATCCGTGGCACAGACCACATCAAGAGCCTTGTACTTTTTGTGTATTGCCCACACCTTGGCTGTGACTCACAGATGAATCAGGGAAACATCACAGTCATGGGGGAGGAATTAAAATAACAAATTCTTGGAAACTCAGGGTAACTTCAAAAAGGGATGAATTAGGGGGCACTGCAGCCCCATGTGCAGCACAACAGTACTCAGAATAAAGGCACTTTATTTGAGCGAAGAGACAAGGTTCTAAAGCTGGAAACAGAGGGTGGGTGAGCTCAGGAGAGGAATAATGTATGGAATTTTATCCCCAAAATTGCCAAGAGCACCCAGTTGCAGTGACTGTGCGACAAAACAACCCAGTTCTCTCTGAACACCCAAAGCAGAGCTACTGAACAGGTACGAACCCCCCTCCTTGACCCCCCCTCCCTTCCCTTCCATTCTCCTCCCCGCTCTGCCCCTCTGCCCCAGGAGGAAGAGGATGGAGTTGGGGAGATGCAGGGCAAATCTGCAGAGAAATGCCCTTGGGTTTGTGCTATTCTGATTTTCCATTTCAGACAATCAAACTGGGCCAAGGTAATTGCCTGCGAATCGTTTCTTCTGGGCTAGTAACAAAGCCCTGCAATTTTCAGTAACTTCCAAACCTCTTCCACTAGCTGTGGTTTTATAAATTCTAATTCATGACATGAATTGATATTCCAAATCCTTCAGAGCCCAGCAATAAGGAAGAATAATATAAGAATGCTTCATGACCCCCTGAACTTGGAGGCTTGTTGCTGCTGCATTTCTTTCTCGTGTATATATTTTGCACAGGAATTCTGCTGTTGTTATAAAAGCAACAGGGGATATCGTTCATTTCCACAGGCTGTCACATCTGATTAAATTAAATTGATCTGCAAATACTTGAAGAACTATTCACTCCATCCTACAGCAGAATTTATGTTTTATTTAATGAAACTAATACTTGGGCACCCCTAAAGAGTTTGTTGGTGTCTAAAGCAATTCTGTGTAGAAAAGAAATGTATAAATAAATAGGCTGTTGAGCACCAGCTGCTCACACTGGGTGTATGAGAGGACATGTAATAAATAGATATTGGACATTTCTGACCTGATCCAGAGAACATTCAACCCTTCCATTAATTCCCTTTTGCTATTCTTAGGACTAAGAGCAATAATATTTCCACAAGTTAAACAAGGAAACACAAAACATTAAAAAACTTCTGAGTCTTCACAATTCTAAAGAAGTGAAGAATTTATTAATTACAAATTTTTTTTTTTTCAATGGAAAATGAGCTTCCTGCAAGAGTGGCTTTGCTAACACCCTTATTTTACAGTGTACAATAAAATGACCCATGGATTTGCCTGTCTGCAGCTCGGTTGTACAGACATGTGCCCTGTCAGAGAGAGCTCGGCCGGGTCTTCCCAGGGGGGTCTCAGCTAGGGAATGTTCAGGCACAGGCAGACAAAGAGACAAAAAGGGATGGACACGAGCAGGTCTGACTCCAGGCATTTCAAAGGTCCCACAATATTTGGCAAAAGAAAGAACAAACAAAACAATTAAAAATTAATTTCATGCATGAGAAAAAAAAAACAAAACACCAAAAAACACCCCAAAAGAAAACCCAGGAGGGAAGCTCTTTGTTCTCAGTGGATGCCGACAGCTTTAATTTGCAAATAGCTCCGAGTTCCTCTGGGACAAGGGTGACAGGTTTCGTGTGGTGGGGACAAGGACCGTGCAGCCCCTCGTGCTGCCAGTGACAGCAGCTCTGCCGGGGACACCGAGAGTCACACCTGGTGTCTGCCCTCAGCTGAGCAGCACGAACACAGAGCTGGGGAACCCTCCTTCCAGGACAAGGGATGCTTCCCCAAACCACCCCCGAATCCTGCCGGGCTGTCACCTCTGAGACTTCCCTACGACTGACTCCCCTCCCAAGGATGAGAAAGGGAATATCATCGTATCACAGAATCCCAGGATGGGTTGGGTGGGAAGGGACCTTAGGGTTCATTCGTTCCCACCCCCTGCCATGGGCAGGGACACCTTCCACCAGCCCAGGGTGCTCCAAGCCCCATCCAACCTGGCCATGGACACTTCCAGGGATGGGGCAGCCACAGCTTCTCTGGGCACCCTCACAGTGAAGGATTCCTTCCCAATATCCCATCTATCCCTGCCCTCTGGCAGTGGGAAGCCATTCCCCTTGTCCTGCCACTCCAGGCCCCTCTCCATCCTTCCTGCAGCCCCCTCAGGTACTGGAAGGCCACCATCAGGTCACCCCAAACCCCTCAGTTTTCCAGGCTGGATACAAAGAGGAAAAGAGTGACACAAAGCTCCTCTTCTGAGGACTCAAACAGGCTCTAAGTGTGACCTCTTCAATGCTCATCCCTTCCCACCAGCTCCAAAAGTCAGGAGAGAGTCTTTTGAAAAGATTTTAGATAAAAACTTCTTTTTAACTAGCAAAGCCTGGGGGGTGGGGGGGTGTGGGCAACTGCAGCTGACCCTGGTGGAGCAGGATGCTACCAAAGGAGACCTCTGCATGGAAATCTGACTGTGAGAGCATCTTCTGGTTCCAGAACTGAACCTGTGTCTCCCCTCTGAGCACAGAAAAGAGAGCTGGCTCCTCTGCTAACTTCATTTTGGTTTACTTCTGTCAAGAATAAGGCCTTGTCCAGCACGGGCTCTCAGAGCTCAAGGATCCAACCTCTTTCTAGAATGTGGTATATTACAAATCTGCATCAATTAGTGCTAAAAATTCAGGTATGCTGCTTATTTTTCCAAACACAAAGAAGCCCTTTTTCGTATATATTCCATGCTGACCAGATTCCTGTTTGCTGTTGAGTGTGGGATTAATTTTAAATTAATTTTTAAATGATCTCTCACCTACTTGTCTGGTAGAGGAGCCCCTCAAACCTCCCCTGCCCCAAGGCACCTCTCCTTGGACAAAACAACTTCCACAGGTGCTGCTCTCTCTCCACACCACACTGTAAAGTCATATTTATCAAGACAATTTCAACAACTGTGACTTGGGTGAGCTGTATCTCAGCCTCAGCTAATAACCTCCCTCTGTGGATGAGGGGGAACCCACAGAAAGCTGATACAGATCTACAAATGAACTTAATTCTGTTATAGGGGAAATCACACTGGTTTGTGACATTGTGACTGCTTTGCTGTACTCACTTGGCAGTGATTCGCTTTTCAGTAACACTAAGGTGTGACTCAAAAGACCTAACACAATTTCTACACTCTGAAACACTGGAAATGAGGGGTCTTTAAAAAAAGAGAAATCCACAGGCTTTTATGTGCGACACCTGCACCAAGTTTTCGTTTATAATTTCGATGGAGAAGCAGTTCACAGATCATAATGAACAAGGTCTGAATAAACACAGCAGAGATTTATGTGCAGAGCACGAAATGCAGAGTTAGACACGACCGAGGGCAGGGCTTTGTTTGTGCCTGCTGGAATTTTGGGAGAAGGGTTAATCCCATCCAACTGAGAGTACGTGAGACATTCTGCACAGCCAGTTCAACAACTGAGTCAACAGTTTCATCTCTGGCAACCTCAGGCCCACTCAGAAAAGAGGGACCCAAAGGGGAGAGCCCCCATTTACAGGAGAGCATCAGAGCCAAAGGGATTTCCTACCACAAAGAAAATTCAGGAGGGGCACTGGGTTTGTTGTTGGGGGATTTTTTGGTGTGGGTTTTGGTTGTTGTTTGGTTTTTTTTTGGGGGGGGGGGCGGTGTTTGGGTTGTTTTGTTTTTCTTAAGTAAGAAGCAAAGAAAAAAGTCAGCTGAAATCTGTTCAATGAAACGCAACACACACAAGTTGGTAACAAAGATGCACCAGTTCACACCACGGATTAATCCTGCCTGGTAGTGTCACATGCACAGCTAACCAGGACTATTATTAAGGATCAGTAGCAATAATAATTTAGCTGCTCAGGCAACTCGATCCAAGCTAAGCTTTTCTGTTAAAATGGCAAGCAAAGGGATCTCTGTGAAGTTGGAAACACAGCAGTGGGGAAACCAGGAGGTGTTAGCCAAGCATCCAGTGCAAACTTGGGTGTTCAGGGGCTGCCCCGTGCCCAGCTCCACTGAGGGCCAGGAGATGCCTGACTGCACAGCAGGGGCCAAGGGAGTCTCAAGGATTCAGCCACAGAGAAGGGGGAACAGGAATCTCTTCAGTGCAATTCCCACCAGATGTTTCTAGTCAGCCCAGCACATCAGGAGAACCTTCCAGTGGCCAGGAATTGGAATCCACATGCAAGAGCCCCCAGAGACACTTGGGCCATCAGCAGGATGGTCTCTGAAAAGTCTTCTTTTTCTTTTTAGAGTCTGTGGGTTCAGACTTGTGGCTGGGGCTTTAGAAAGCTTTTGCACAAGACAGTGATGATCAGCACCAGATGTGCAGAGAAATCAGTAAAAAGCAGACTCTTACAGGCTTTCACCATTTCACCTTCCTTTGATGAAAACAGCAAGCAAACAACACAAAAAAATTTCTTTCTTTACATCCATTAAAAAGGGCAAATTCATTACAAGTAACAAAAAAGTGTTAAAGAGAAAAACCTCGGCTTAAACCTTTTTTTCCTTGTTACAAAATACTGACTTTTTCAAATTAAACATTTTTTTTTTAAGTGTTCTGTGTTTCTTTTTTTTCCTCTGAACTGACATGATCCTCTGAAGCAAAGTTATCTGCTTTCACACCGTGGTGGGACCTTTTCAAGCAAATATTGCTTTATTTGTTTGTTGTTGGTTTTTTTTAAGTTTCTAACAGAGCAAAAGCAGAGTCACTGCAGAGAGAAGCAATGAAACAAAGGAGGACGACGCTGATGGACTTCCCAAGGTCGCTGCAGGTGCCAGACAATGGTTCCCAGGAGGGGAAAATATGGTTGTTTAAAAACAAATTTGGTGCATGTGGCAAGCGTGGATGTGTCCCGTGAGATCCAAGGTGACATGTATGACGACAGACATAGGAAAGGGTAAGGGGGAAAAAAAGGGAGAGGGGAGGGAAGAAAGGAGGAGGAAGAAAAAAAGAAAGAAAGAGAGAGAGAGAAATAGATAAAAAAAATTAGGTCATAAATATAGAAAACATAAGAATCCAAGGTCTATTTAATTTCGTAAATTAAAATGGCTCAGGGGTTCAAGGATCAGCACATTCACAACAAAAGGGCTGGGTCAGAAGCTCAGCAAAGCCCAAAGCTGCAGAGCAGGGACCAAGGCAGGGTTGAGGGGGTTTGCAAGCAAGTGAGATTAAAAACGATGGAACGGAAGGCTCAGCGAGAAACACAAGAAAATGGTTATCTGGTATTTGAAAGGACAACACTGCCTTTTACGCAGAGAAACCAGAGAAAAGGACAGCTTTTGTGTAGCAGACAATCCACTGGACAAGCCCTGCCCCAAAGCCTGGACTTGGACACAGATCCAGGTGACTAAAGCCCTGAAGAAGCACCAAGGTCTCAGGAATACTCTGACTTTTCCCTTCAGCTGCTTTTAAACTACTCCAATGCAATTATTATCATTATTATTACTGGAAACACCCCCTTTCTCCTTCCAGCCACTCCGAGGACACTGTACAGATGAAGGCAACAAAAGACTCCACGTGAGAAATACACATTTTGTCTGCAGGGAATTCCCAGCTATTGCTGTCAATGCCATGTTAGAGGCACCGGCTCTGACCTCCCCTGTGTAGCTCCTTTTGAACCCGAAATGGAAAAGCAAAATGCCCCAAAATGAACACGAGGTGCTGAAGGGAAGGAAAGGAACACACACAGAGCCTCCCCCCTGCTGCAGTTTGGCACGAGAGCCCCTGGGCTGCATGGCAGGAAAAATCCTGCTCCCTGAAAACACCTTCCTCCATGTAATTAGCCTGGGGATCAGCTCAGGGAACCAAAGGGTCTGGAAACACCCCGGAAGGCCAAAATGACAAAAACCCAAGAGAAAGAGCCACAAGCCCAGCACTAATCATGTCACTGCCCAGGGCTCTACCAGCACCTTCTGAGAAGCAGCTGCATCCAGCTGTTGGGTCGATCCTGCAGCACATCTGCACTCCCAGAAACTGCTTTTCCAAGTGCAACGTTTGAGTGGCAACCTCAACTCCTGGTTCCTCCTATGCTCCAACCCAGCCTAAGGGAGGAATAACTCCAGAGAGGACAAAAGGTTTCACCTTTGATAACAAAGTGGGCTTTTCTGCCCATGTTCCAGAGGGCCCCTGCCCATGTCACTGCTGGATTTAAAGGGCTCGGCCCTCCCATTGCCATGGACTACAGCACCATCACTGTGGATTCCAGAGGCAACAGCATTCCCAAACTTTGCTGATACACCTGTGCAGGACCTCCCAGCTTCGTGCCAGTAGCTTTGTTGTCCCATTTGGGCGCATGACAGAGGCCAAAATAAAACACCAGCACAAGAAACCAACAGTGGCTGCACACAAAGGACTGTGGTGGAACAAAGAGACTCAGCAGTGCTTCTCACTTAACTGGGGAGACACATCCCAGCGCAAAGGAACCACCTGCTGCTGTTTCCAGCCTCGGGGTTTGGCTGCTCAGCTCTGAACTGACCCCAGGGCACCCCGTGCCAAATGACCCTCGCTTTCTGCTGCCACATCAGCCACAGTTGTCCTTCAAATGTGTGAGGGGAGTAAGTATTAGAGCTGTTGAAAATGAGAATCAGAGAGTAAGTCGCTTAATGAAGTTACTTAGGGTTCTGCCACCCAAAACTACAGCCGTGTTCAAACACCACCCCCCCAGCCTCTCTTTTTCCCTGTTTTCCTCCTCCTCCCTACCATCCACGTTTTCCAAGCCCAGCCCAACTAGGTCACTCATTTGTATGCTTAACAAATCATGATCTGCCTTCACCCAGTGGGATTTCACACTGCACAAGGTCTCCTTCAGCCAGGGAGGGAGTGGGCAAAGGGGGGGCAGAGCGAGGGCTGAATTCTCCGGGCAAGGGAAAGAAAACAGTTGTTCTGAAGAAAAGGCACGAGACTGAGTTAACCTAGAAGAGAGAATGAAAGCAAATCACGCCCCTCGATGTGGCCTGTCAGCACCAATCCTGGCATCGACATGCCCCACTCTGGCCATGCAGTGAGGACCTGACTGACCCATCAGATCTTTAACCAGCACAACTTTCAAGCACAGGTAGCCCAGCAGTTTCATCCTGAGGTTTTCTTGGTGTGGATTTCCACCACCCTTTTTTTTTTTTAAATGTCCACACACAGGAAAGAAATACTGACTGGCCTTTCAACACCTTGCAGTGAATTACTCAACTCCTGCCTCTCAGATGATGGTTCTGCTTGGGTTTTGTAGCAATTATCCTTAAACCTCACTTTTGAAGCACACTAGTAAGTAAAGTCTGTCTTAAACAAGAACTTCCAGCAGCATTCTAATGCTTGTTAGTTATTTTTCCTAATGCCCTCCTCAACATTAAACAGCGCTGTTCAAAAATGACTGTAATTTGATAATTCGGTCTGCATTTCATTTAATTAAAAAACCCTTCAGAGAAAGATTTTCACTGTCTCCTTTCCCAACCACTAGCAAACTCCTTATGCCTTTATTTCTCCAAAGGCTGAGCTGGATGGACAAACAAGCAGTAAAAGCAAGCCCAGAGCACATTTGGGAGGGAAATCTGCGTTGTGATTGCAGATTGCCCCACACATCTAAGGACTTTAAAACAGGAATCCCACTTTCTGAGTGGCGATCCTGACCCAAAAAGCCAACACTCCCTGTGAACAGTGAGCCAGGGCTTTGCCAGGAGCACTCCCAACAGCCCTGCTGATGCTGTACATACTGGGACACGGACCACAGGTATGTACACTTAGGCCAGAACTAAGCTTTGGATGGGGAACCAACCGTGATAAATGGGCTTTAAGCAAGCGAGTTGTCAGGGTTACTCAGGCACATTAAAGGATGCAGCACCGTTGCATTAATCAGAAGCAGAAAACAATGGAAAAGCTGGTGCCGGGCATACCTGGGATGACAGTGGGCTGGGCAGACGTCCTGAAGGCGTAGTGGGCAGGCTTGGATTTGCCCTGCTGGTTCTCTGCTATCACATAGACCTCGTAGTCGGCGTTCCAGTCCAGGGACTTGAGCATGACGTGGTCGCTGCCGGACGGGAGCCTGATCTCCGGCTTCCACTCGGAGGAGTGTTTCTGCAGAGCAGGGACAGGCAGGGAGGAAACACGGCACAGCATGAGGAGCCAGCCTGAAGGCTTGGAAATGGCTGATCCTGGGACATGGGGAGGCTTCAGCACCAGCACACAGCCCTCAGCTCGTGCAGAGCAGCACATCTGGATCCTACCAATCCGTACAGGTATCTCCAAGGGGGGTCAGAGGATGTTCTCAGGCTCCTTTTGGTGATGCCCAGCAATAGCGTGAGGAGCCATGGCCATAAATTAAACACAAGGAGTTCCACCTCGATGTGAGGAAGAACTTCTTCCCATGGAGCAAGGCAGAGCACTGGAACATCTGCCCAGGGAGAGCGTGGAGTCTCCCTCTCTGGAGACGTTCCAGACCCACCTGGACATGTTTCTGTGCCACCTGCTCCAGGTGACGCTGCTTTGCACTGGATGGGTCCCTTCCAACCCCAACTATTCGGTGAAAACACCATGTGCTGTTGGCTCTAAGTGGAGAGGACAAGGGACACCAGAGCAGCCTCTCTCCTGCCCAGAATCCTGTTCTCTGCAATACCACACCTGAAGAAAACCCCTCATTCCTCCTTTGCCCCCACCACTGGACTGCTTCCAGAGGGGAAAAGCTGCAACTATTGTACCTCTCTGCCTTATCAAACACTTCGTGTTCTTAGATATCTTAGTATGTCAAATTTAAATCATCCGAGTGACAAAGATTTACCTCTTAACACAGGCCTGGCCTACAAGGTCTCAGCTTTAGGGCTGTGTGCCTGCACAGTGAGCACGGAACAGGCTGGGGTGTGTCCTACTTACAGCTTTGTACTTGATCAGGTAGTGTCTGATTGGGGAGCCACCATCATCCTGCTTGATCACGTTCACTTTGATGGAGTTCCCATCCTCTCCTATGTGACCTTCCAGTTTGGGTGCGCTGGGTTCCCCTGAAACAACGGGGCATTCAGGTTTATTTGTTAAAAAAAAATTAATCAGGGATAAAGTACTCAACAAAACCAGAAAAACACTTCATTACACTCCGGGTATCAGCACCATCCTCACCCAGGCACGGAGGACACTGTATCTGCCAGACCCAAGGATTTCCTGCATTTGGTAGTTTGTTTCACCAACACAAGTTCCCATTTTGGTGTGTGCTGGAATCAGAGGCTGAGGGAAAAAGAGCCCTCCCTTCCCCAAGAATATCCTGGACCAATAACCAGTTCCCCTCTGTTTTTGTTGTACAATCTGATGTGCAACACCTGGAAAACATCAAGGTGGGGGGTGTGGCAAACAGGCTGCTCCTGTGGAACGTGGATGTAAAGAGCATCACTGAAAAGGGACATTATTCCTCTCATGCAGACCTGTGTTTGAGCTTTAAAAGCTGCTCAGGTTTTAGAGCTGCTGGACCAGAGACTCACTTAAATCAGCGTGGAAAACACAGAGCAGAATCCCCCAGCACACATCCCCCAGCTCTGGTGTAACTATCACAGGCTGGAGAGAACCAGACACCTTTGCTCTTCTGTAATAACCATTTTTAAAATAACCCCCAAAAAAAGCTATCATTTCCCAATTTACCTGACCCCTGCCGTCAGCAGAAAGTGGAAATGTCATTTTCTTTTGCAGGACACACTGATTTACAACCACATCCTTGCAACCCACGGCTCCCAAACTGCTTTTTTAATCCAGTTCCTCCAGAAGGACAAGCAGTGGAAGGTTCCCCAGTCCCAGCACTTCCTTCTTGCCCCTCTGCTCTAACACCCCTGCTAACCAAGTCCAATCCACAGGTTGTGAGTCCGTATTTACACCCCTCCGCCCCCTTTGGAACTGGGCTATTCTGCCCAATTTCTTTACAGGTAAGGAAATGGTAAGCCAGTAGTACTCAAATCAACCCAAAAAAACATCCTCAATTCTAAAGCTGTTCTGTCTGGATTTGCATTCAGCTACTAATGGAAAACACATGCATTTCTGACTGGCCAGAGAAAGGTTCATCTTCCAGTATAACTCAAAAGTTGATCTGCATTAGTAATCTGAAGCCCTTCTCCCTCCTCTTCCTGCCTAAAGAAAGAATTTGAGCACATTTTCTTTGGTGAAATACCAATGAGAAAACTGCAAGACTTGGGCTGACACAGTAATTTAGGATTAATTCCATTTTCTTGCACACTATCCCAAGCTGTTCCAAGAAGGCAATTACCATCCACGGACACCCAGATAGGAGACACACACGTTTGTGTTTCACAGCACACCAACTGCTCTTAAGGATGTACAGAGGCAACTCTCCTTTTTCCAGGTTTTATTATCCTTTTCCAAATCCTTGCTCTGCCTATATCCTCATTACAGGGCTCCCACATACAAGCTGGACACTCCAGAGCTGGATTCCAACCTGGCATATATCACATTAACCAAACAATTTATAGCTTTCTCTTTCCTCGATCCTAAAAGAAAAACATCACCACAAATTTACTGGGTTTGGCTGTTGAAGAAGCCGTTCTGCAGTAACAAGGATTATTCACCAATAATGAAACAAACCCAGAAGCAAATGTCTGCTTCTGCAATTTTTCCCAGCAGAAACCAGTTCCCAGTAACGGCTGGGAGCAGGGAATTCACGGCCACTGGTCTGGCTGGACAGTGAGCCACTGCAGAAACCTTTCCAAGCAGCAAAGCTGAACTGCCACGTTTGTGGGGAAGGTGAGGAACAGATCACTGACACCTCTTTCCCATCCTCCCCTCAGAGAGATAATTAGCAATAAGGAGAGGATTTGAAGTGATACGGGAACACTGCACTTAAAGAATCTGACCTTTTATCTAACACAGGTTAGATTTTTTCCCAGTGATTGAGCACCAAGACTAATAGAAACATCCTTTGAAAAGATGCTCGTTCTTGATTTTAAATGTCAGAGATGCTGCTGGACTTGAGACACAGCCATTCCCACGATTAATTACCTTCTCTGCTGAAACTTTCCTTCACTTTGAATTACCTGGTTTCTAGCTCCTGATTCCTTCCCTCCCCAATACTTAAATTCACTTCTGCTCTGAGAAACATTCAGTTCAAATAGGAGGACACAGACCGCTCCTAAGGGCTGAAACCCAACAGGTGGAGCAGTGCAAGCCCTGGTGAAAACACGTCAGTTTTCCCTCCATCATTACATGGCATTTGATTTCTCTTAAGCAGGTGGATGTACTCCAGGTAACGGGGCTGTAAAATTAAAAATGGGTTAGTGTGTGAAACAAAGGAGGAAGAAGTTTAGTGGGAAAAGTTTAGTCCAGCAGAACCAGCAGCCCTATAATGAGTGAAAATGTCAGTAGCTGAAGAGAGAAGGGTGTCATCAGAAGGTTAGAGAAGCAGCTCATGCTCACAGACATGCATCCTCCCTACAGCACGGGGCTGAAAAGCAAAGAGCATTACAGGGGGTGCCTCATGCCTGGGCATCTCCCATTTACACGGAGCTCACTGGGCACTCTGCAGAAATCTGCCCCTTCCACCCTTCTCAGAGCCATTTTCCAACCTGAACGTCCCATAAAACGTGGGCTCCTTCAAGAACCCTCCGTGACGCTTGGCCTAGGGAGAGCCAACAGCTCCACCCACGCCAGACTTCTTTACAAAGATCTGCTTGAAACCCACTCTGCTGCAGGAGCAGGGATGCAGGACCTTGTGCTGGGGGATTTATCTTAAGCCAGATTTAAACTTCACCCACGGGACACTCTTCAGGGAAAAAGTAATCCAAATAGGTGCATGACCTAGGAGAGAAGCCAACAGATGGGTCTTCCTTTCCCAGCAACCAGGCTGAACTTTCAGAAAGGAACCATGCGGTGCTTTGCTCTGCTGAGGAAGCAGGATGGTCCCTGCACTGATGCTGGCACTGCCCTGGCAGGGCACACACCCCTGGCAATGCGGTGGGAAGCTCACACATCCCTTCTTTGGGCTCCAGATGTGACTCAGAGTGAATCTGATGGCCTGGACATGAAATGAGGACTTTCCTGCAGGCTCCCAAAGGCTGAATCACTGCCTGCAGGCTGCCACACATGGCGTGAGGGGAGCTGGGGACAGTGCCCAGAGCCACCACGTTTTCAAATGGCTTTTCACCCGCTCCTGCTAAGCCACTAACACAACAATCTCCTGCTGCAGGGAAGCAGTAAATGGTTTCTGGGATCCTTGCCCTGTCGAGTTCATATTGAGTGCTTCCCTGACCCAATACCAGCCTGATGTAGCTGCATTTCAGAAGCTGTTTTTATTACCTGGTTTTCAGAGGGTGCCACAAGCACCAGGAGTGGACGCAGCTGGAGGGAGAACTTCAGGTGGGAGAGAATATCCAAAATATTAGCACAAACTCCTCCCTGGTCCCAGAGCACTCAGTGTGTGCTGCACCCCAGAAGTGACAGCACTGCAGGTGAGAGACCTTTCATCACATCTCTCCTCTGCCCACCTTGGAAAGCAGCTCAAGCCTGTTACCAGACATTGCAGCACTTTAGACTGAGCTTAAATCCCGGCACCAAGGAAAGGTCCTGCATCCTTGCTGTGCTTAGAGAATACAAACTGCTGCTGATGGTAATTTCTGCAAAAGGAAGGAGCTGATTTCTGCAATCTTTGCCCATCATGTAAACAGGACTAGAGTGTGACCTACAGAGTCACAAGTGGAAAGAGACATCAGGGAAAGTCTCCACGAGTGGTAAATACACGGAGAAAGAACAGGTTGGGAGGTTGCAGAATGCACACAAGAGAAGCAAACACCAACAGTCAAAAATAAGGAACAAAAACCATGCAAAAACGAGACAACCAAGTCTTCAATCCTCCTGGGTTTGGACCAGGGAGGGGAGAGACCCGGGGAAGAGGGGTTTCCTCTGTGCATGCAGTCATGTGGGAAGGTTACTGGTGTTAGTTTTGTTTTCCTGGCAAACCCCGGCCTAAATCCTTCCCTGGTCGTGGTTGAGGACAATGAGATTTCAGAATTCACAGGTTGAGAAGAGCCAATTGCTCCCTGGTTTTCACAGTTCCTTGTTGAGTTGGGGCAGCAGAAGAGTTTCCCTCCCTCCCCCCCTCAGATGATTAAGTGAAGTTGTAAAAATCACAACGCTGCAGAAATTGTTGCACCGATTCCATCTCCACCAAGGGTCAGTCATTTGCTTCTCGGTGCCAGGGAGATCAGCACCCTCTGCAGCCTGAGCTCAGGGGGAATCCTAAATCCTTGCCAGGCTCCCAAATGCTCTGGGGGGGAATGAGCAGCTCTGGCATGGAAGGTGCAGCAGCACCTCCGATGGAAACCGGGTGAGGTGGAGCTCCCACCATGAATTCTCTGGTGTTGTTTTATAGGATATATACTGCATATGGCATTATGTATGTATTACAGCATATATATTTTATAGTACAGCTCCCACTCTAGCTAAGTTTTACTCCCAATAGACAGAATTATTTCCTAAATCACAATGTGATAGGTATTCCCAGTAAGATTTCAGAGATGGAGAATTTGGAATTCTTTTGGAAGGCTACTAAACATGTACAGTGTTAATGTGTGTATATACATATATATCTATATAAATGTATATCGGATATGGTCAAAATGCTGCTGGAGCAACAGGAGAGATGGTGTTCCCAGGGACTGGGCCACAATCCCCCATCAAACACCAGTCTGTGGCTGGCACCTGAGAGGCAGAAGGATTTTGGCCACGGGTGTTCATGCCAGAGGGCGTTCTAGAACCCTCCTAGGACGGCTCCTTGCTGGACTGGGAGAGTGAAGAAGCAAATGACTGAGCCACGTGATTTTTGCCGTGGCTTTTTTGGTTTTCCCTTCAGGTTTTTTCCCAAGCTCAATGCAGGACACTGAAGTTGAGTTAATGCAGAACTGGAGTCCTTCACATGCAGCCAAGTGATGGGCAACTTCTCCAAAAGGGCTCGTGGGAGGATTTTTGGAGCGATGGAATTTGGAGCCCAGGGGAATCCTCACCCCAAATCTAGGCAACCAATCAGAACAAAGTGTTTTACCTTCTGTTCACCAGCGAGGACGACATCATCAGCACCATGCAAGCCACATGACAAAGTCACATGATACGCACGCACATGATTTGGTTGAAAGGAAAGTGGAGGAGGTCACATGGAAAATACAAAAAAATTAAAAAACTGATGTAAACAATGGGCAAGGGAAAAAAATCAACAACAGAATTACAGACTAAATAAAATAGGAGCAAAATTAAATTAGCCAGTATATATCAGAAACACTGGGGAGACAGTAAAACCGCCTGGAAAATAAGAATATTAAACCACAGAAAGCACTGAGTTATGACCTGGGTTAGGCACAGCTGCGTTGCTGCTTAGTGATACCACGTCAAGGAACAAAGGGAACAAAAATTATTGCAGAGCGTGTGCCAGAACTGCTGAAGGAATCCACAAGACTGTTGGAAAGAAAAAGGGAATATTGTTACTCAGGAACAGCGGAGGCAGCAAAGGTAAGAGGGCCAAAGTCAGCCCCCGGTGAGGACAAACCTTGGCATCCCACACTGCAGAACAAACGTCGTCCTAAATAACAACAACTGCAAGAGAGAAAAACCTGCCGTGTGTGAACGTTTCCAAGGACAGAGCTTTCCATCAAGGAGTTGCAACTGGAGTTTGGTCAGTGCCTCTGCCCCACAGCCTGGTCACCGAGGGCGCTGGGTGTGCAAGGGGGGCTTCTGTCAGTGGAGAGGGCTGAAGGGTTCTGCCCTGGAATGAATGACAAAGCTGGCCCAGGGAAGAGAGCAAGGGCTGGAAGGGATGAGAACGTGTGCAGTGTGTGACAGGGGAATGGCACGACATCACGGCTCAGAGTGGAGCACACCATCGACTCCTGCTCCGCTTCCCCTCCTAAATTACTCCCTACTTTATAACTTGCATTTTTCATGCTCATCCCTCTGTCTCATCTTAATGAGGCTACTTCACAGTGCTCTGGTACTTCCCTGTTAATTTGATGTATAGAGAATTAAACCCTTAATCTTTTGGGTGCTTGTCTCTGACAAGATTAAGGACACACCATTACCGGGGAAAAAAAAAAATATGGCACGAAAGGTGAAATCCATTTGTTACAATGAAGCTCTCAATCCATTCTCTCTAGTTACAAATACAGACTCACTCAGCTCCAGCCAGGTGCACCAAGAGGGACAGAAGTTTAAGAGTTGCTGTGAGATTGCCTGGAAAGGCAATGAGTGTCTTCTGGTCATAAAAAAACATATTTCCAAATCTCCAGTAAGGTTAATATAACAGGATATTTCAAGACAGGCAGGAGAGGTTGCCTTTCAAATTACCTCCTCATGAGAGAAAGCTTTAGTTACAAATGAAGGGCAAAATTAGCAGCATAAATATCATTAAAAGGCTTGAGTTGGAAGGGACCTTAAAGATCATCCTATTCCAACTCCCTTCCACTAGCACAGGTTGCTCCAAGCCCTGTCCAGCCTGACCCTGATCCATAACCAAAAGCTTCTAGGACAGAAAAGACTTTTGGAAATACTGCCTTTAGTTTAAAACCTTGCAATCATCCCACTGCTGAGGGTGCACGTCGGGCAGTCAGAACAGACTGTGAGAGAAATGAGGCCCTGGGACACACCGAGCTCTGGTCAGGGGCTCTCATCCTGGCAATCTGAAAACACACAAGTTCTTCCAGTCTCTACGGGAGCCACTGGACCACAGAACCTGCTAAAAATGTCATTTATAGCTACTTTACTACCAGGGCTTGTTAAGAGACACGAACCAGTGACCAGCTTAGTTGAAGATCATATTTTTTAAAAAGCACGAAGAGGAGAGGCAGTTGTGTCTGCTCCATGAAAATGCTTCTCCCTAAGCCCCCAGCTAACTACACCTGACATCAGAGCTGGCCCTGAGCGTGAAGCTGCTGTGGAGAAAGGCACCTCAGCACTGTTTGCCTTGAGGCACTGCAGTGGCAGCTCCTGGATTCCAGCTGGACACACGCAGTGGCAGGGCAAATAACCAGCTGAACTTCCTGGTACATCTGGAAGGGGTGGAAGGGAAAGGGAAAAGAAAAGGAGCATGAAAGGCAAATGAATTCATGGACACCTGTTATCAAACTTGCACTTTTTAGATAAAAAGGCTTCCCACACATAGGCTTGTCCTATTACAACAAATACTTGGTGGACAGGCCCATTTTTTGGGGAAATAAATTCCAAAGCAAGAGTCACCAGCTCCCTGGAATTGACTGCAGCCTATTCTGAACTGACTGTGAAAACTAACACAGACTTTATAGGAAAATCCCACTTAGCTTTCCACCCGAATGTCTCTTGCTCAGTGTCCTCCACCTCTCTCATCTTGCAAACTGAACCTCTTGGCCACTATTTAGTAAATGTGACAGCAGCTTCTACAGATGCTGGAAAGCCAGGAGACTGGACAGAAGAAACATTCATGTTAGTGCCTCATCTGAAAAATAATCCACTTTTTCAAGGGAGTTCAAACATTGCAAGGCAGATTCCTCAGTGGAGAGAGCTGCAAGAAAAACTTCATTACTGCCACTGGTACAGAACTATTTATTGGAGCAACCTCAGAGGATTAATTCCAAGGAGACACATGTTCCTTAACCTCTTAACATGACTATAGACATCTCCCATATGCTACTGATCACATCAAGCCAAAAACTCACTAAAGCCAGCGAGGAAAGTCTCTTCAGCTTCATTAGGTTTCA
The DNA here is from genome assembly GCA_013396755.1 of Sclerurus mexicanus. NCBI lineage: Eukaryota > Metazoa > Chordata > Aves > Passeriformes > Furnariidae > Sclerurus > Sclerurus mexicanus. Next base: position 1,173,416 of record VWZF01004008.1, on the reverse strand, counting down.
AATCTTGACTTCATGACGCCACCCAGCAACTCTCATTCTCTAATTGCTCCTGGTTTCATTCACTGAACCACTGAGGTCAGGGCAGGGTAAAGCACAGGATCACTCAGCAGCAGCAGCAGTAATTAAATGATGCAAAGTTAGAAGAGCATCTGCCCTGTGCCAATGCTCTTTTTGTGCAGCTGAGTATCACACCCTGCTCTGCTGCAGAACAGCCCAGCATACCAATGTGGCTGCTATTTGCATAAACTGAGTATGTGCACAAATGCCAGAGAGAGGTCAGATCTGCTTCTGGTCAGGAGAAAAAGCTGAACTTCAGCGTGGGTGAAAATGGCAACTTTTATCCTTAAAAACCCCACGTCCCTCCTCCTCCACACACAACCCCCTTGTCCCCAAACCAAGAACAAGTGTGGAAAATGTTTATCATGGATTAGCTCTCAGCATCTTTTCCTTTCAAGGAACCAAATGTTCTGCAGAGCATTAACCCAACGCTTTCCCTCCAAGGGGAGCCCACACATGAACAGCCAGAGCAGAGACTCTGCTTCCTCAGGAATAAAGGATTATTAGCAGACTGCCCTTTGCCCTCTCCTCCCCATCCTCCAGGTCTGAGGAGAATGAAGAGGTCTCCTCAGCAATTCAGAACCGCTAACACTCCAGTGGATCAGGAACTGGGGTTTGGCACTTTGGATAAATAAAATGCACTGCAAGAAGGAACTCGCTGGTTGTGGTCACTGGCAGATAAAGGACGTAAGACCACAGAATGTGCCAGTCATAAATGCAGTAATAATTATGAGGTTTTTAATTCCTTTTACTGGCCATATTATGCAGCCCAACCCCCAGAATTATCACGTACTTCATGCATTTAGTATTTTCCATTCAGAAGCAATGACCCATTTCTAACCCACTGCAGGTCTTCAGCTTAGAGACCGTGCCCACAGACACTGGATCATTGCAAACCACAAGAGAAGCATTTGGCTTTGCAGAAATGATTAGTTGATCCAAACACACGTATGCACCATGGAAACCTGCGTTTCCCTAAGTGTTTTTTTGTTCCTTTCATGACCTTGTTGCAAATATTTGCTTGGCTTCTGTACTGCCATGTGACTGTGAATCTCCTACAACCAGGGATTAAAGTCACTCAGGTGACACTCAGGCAGGTGTGTCCCTGAACTCCAAACAGTCCAAAACACACATTTCCAAACGGTTATTTTGAGTACAAATCAACTCATGCAACTTTTTTAGCTGTTTTCCCTTGGACTACTCTGATCCAGCATGGGAGAACCTGCTCCCCTGGCCCATCCTCACCAGGAAAGGCTGCCCAGCCAGCAAGGGAATGGGCAAGAACTGAGGGAATCTGAATCCAGTCCCCTCTCAGACAGGGATTTCTGGGGAAGTTTAGATCTCTTTTAAGGCAAGCAGAGCACTGGTGGTAAGATGGGGCAAAGCTCCCTCTCTCTGTAAGATATTCTACCTCCTCACTTGCATCTTCTTGCAGCATCCAACACCCATAGCTTTAATATCACCTGTATCTCCCTGTATTCAAAGGAAATGGAGCAAGGCAGGGAAACAAGGAGATTATTTAATCCACATGCCTTTTGCAAAGGCAGCTTTAACATTAAAATCACTAGCGGGAAACCTGAAAGGAAAATACTCCCTTTGAAAGTGATAATTTATATTTCTTCTTCCCCCACCACTTTCCCTCTCTATGTTCCTTCTAAATCTTTTAATTCCATTTTTTAGCACATGCTTGCTAGAACGATGGGAAGAGGAGGCAGAGCGGCACCATGCTGGGATCTCAGAGCGTGCTCACACCACACATTAATGCCACATTGTTGGTCAACAGACAGCAAAATAATGCAATACAGCACTTTAATCCCTTCCAGAAAGGGCTGCAGCACAACAAACAGCACTCCAGAGCAAGGGGAGCCGTTCCCAGCTACTCACTCGGTGGCTCTGGGCTTTGGGATTCAGCAGGAGGCTGAGTTGCTATGGAAACATGAAGGATGGACAGGACAAGTCAAGGTGAAGCACACCATGGAAATAAGTGGGAAGAGGCAGGGGGGACAGAAAGGAGAGAGAGGAGGTTTAATGAGAGTGAGAATCATCTGAATCCTTATGGCAGGGGCGTGCTAGCTAAAGGGGCTGCAGAAAAGGTGCCCTGAACAGGGAAAGGGCTCCACTGTTCTTTCCCACCTCCATGCACTACATCCAGGGAACATGCAGAAGGGAGGAGAAAGGACTAACAGCCCTAACAGTGCGAGCAGCTTGGGAAATGAGGGAGTTCTGAGAGCAGCTGACAGCCTGCAGAGCACGGCACTCCCCAGGCTGTACGAGCACTGACACAGGGATTTCCAGGACAGAAAGACAAAAAACGTCTTTACTTCCAAAAATCCTGGGAAGAACAAAGCAGGAGACACAGGAGCTGGGAGGGATTTCTCTACTGTTCTCCATAAAATCTTTAAAACCAAAAGAATTATCAGTGTTACGTCTCCAAGATCCCAAGAACTACAGAGACAGAGAGAGGTAAATCAGATGCCGTGAGAGGCTGGAGAGCAGCCCCATGGAGAGAGATCTGGGGGGGAAACAACCAGAAAAGCAGGAAGAAACCAGGCAGGGATGTTAGGCAGACTGCACCACACCCAGTGAGATCATGCAGAGCACAGTGGACCAAAGCCAGCCCTTTCTGCCATACTCACTCTCTGCTAAACGGGAGGTGGGAGCAGCAGGACTTGCTAAAGAAAGAGAAAGGCAGGTGAGGAGGGGAGGTGATTCCTGTCAGACACTGCCAACTGGGAGAAGATGAAAAGACTTGGAATGTGGGGGTTATTTTAGTGTTGATTTGTTGGGTTGGGTTTTTGTGCACCCAGGATATTTTGGTACCAAACCCATGCACAGGAGAACCCAGTGCTCCCAGATGGGAATGTGCTTGGAAGAGCAGCACGGGCTTTGCAAGTGAAAAATCTGTTTTAAGCCCACAAAGAAGGAAGAAGAACTGGAACTGACCTTACAAGGGAGCAGAGCTGGGGACTGTGGATTGACTGACAGCTGCTGCCACATTAAAAACCAGCAAAAGACTCTACAACCAAGGGGAATTGATGCTGTTCAAAGCCACGTACCTGTCCCCAGGTGATGGACACGAGGCCTGGCAGACAGATCTGACGATGGGGCTGAAACAAAGCTTTTAATGTTCTTTTTCCTCTCTTCTCAATTGGATTTTTTCCCTTTTCCTGCAGTACTGATGTGCCCTGACCTCCCCTGGGCATCACGGATATGCCCAGCTCAGAAGGGCCCCCCAAACCCTGAGAGCTGTAACACTAACCATGATTATCTTCCTAGAAGGGATATATAATTACTTCTGCTGCAATTAACAGGCTCCAAACAATTTTGGGCCCCAGACTGCACATATGTTCTGGAAATGTCTCCCAGGTGACTCCCTAACTGCTGCAGTCTGCAATTGTCTGTCCATCTGTCCTTCCATTCATCCATCCTGACTGGCAATCCATCCATCCTCTTACTGCTCCACTAAGTCCAAGCTTTTGTGTAATACAGTTTTTAAGGGAAAATAGCACAGGCGTGATTTAAGCACCGGAATTTGTGTTAAAAAAATAAAATAGAAAACTCTTCCCTGTTTTTTCACTTGAGCTTCAGAAATCTCCAAGGATGTGACAGCAGATTCCCCAAGCTTGGCCGTGCAATCTTTGGGAATCACAGCAGTTCACCACAAGGACACATTAATAAAGACAAGAATGCTCCCCGAGACAACGAGGTTTCTTTTAGCTCCACTGATTAGCTCTGGTTGGAACAGCACAAAGCTATGGAGCACCCAATGGTTCACTGCCAACTAAACATGCCCATCACATTTCTGACTCACTCTGCATTGGGAAGGGGGAAACATGCATAGGGTTTTTATTTAGTATGAGGTTTATTTATTTAAGCACACAGTCTACACAAGTGCTGGAAGACTGTCCCAAAGACTATTAATGGTAAAAATTATTAGTGAGGAAAGGCAAAAAAATGATAAATTTTTTCTTGAAGCTTTTGCTTTTGAAATTGTAAAGATATTCAAAATTTAGAAATTTTTGGTTGGCTCTTATTTGGTCTAAACCAGACCTACAATTTAGCTAAAACTTCTTCTTTGGTTTCCCTGAGTTATCTATATTCCATTAAAATGTAACAATTTTTAATTGATTCATAAATATGAAGCCTTCCATTACTCCACTCTGCAGTCAACACACTATTATTATTATTAATCACTACATTAAATATTTCAATGGCATGCTTTAATGACATATATGTTAAGCCCTAATTCTGTTCTAAAAAGAGCAGCATCACCCAGAGCAGGGTGACTATTCTAGTGTCAGTCTTGTTAGGAAATGGACACTACCAGTCACTCCATTCCTAGAAATCCTGAGAGGAAAAAGGCACTAAATTAAAAGCTAATACTGTGTATGTTAGAGGAACACTCTAGAAACATAAAGAGAGAGTGAAGGAAATGCAGAGAGCACTTACGTGGGTGAGGGATGCCTGCAGATTATCCATGGATGGAACACAGACCAAAAAAATAAAAAGACAGATAGACACAAAAAAAAAATGTAGAAGATGTGAGGAGATAGAGAACATGGAGCTGGAAAATCAAAATACCACGTGTCCTGCCCCACATGGCTCTGCTCAGCAGTTCTGGTGAGGCAGAAGTTGGCACACAAAAATCGAGACCATGCACAGTTCAGGGGGCCTCCAAACATGCATCTGATGGGCTGGGAATCGCTCTGCACTCAGGAGAGGGCCCTGCAGAGTGGTTTAAGAAGAGCTACAGAACAGGTACAGAGGTCTGGGTGTGGTGGTGGGAGGAAGACCAGGCTGAAGATCGGAGTGCAGGGAATGGGAAAGAAGAACCACAGAAGAACCACCTCCCTCCTGCCTGCTCTCGTCACATCTCCCCAACCCACTCCACTCCTTTGCTTTCTCTTCCTCTCCGTCCCGTCTTGAGTAACTCTCTTTTTTAATTCTTGAGGGACAGTGTTGGGCCACACTCTGTGCCTGGACTGGAGATGACCCAGGTACAGCACAGAAGAGGCTGTGGAATCCCCTCGTGAATAGGCACCTTAGAGCAGGGATGTGCAGGAAAGAGAAACCCCCCTCCCTCCCCTTCCTCCCCCAGCTCCTGGCCATGATGTGGTGAACATCTTAACTTCTGATTTCCAAAGAGCACGTACCTTGTGCCAGTGACCTCACATTCCCCAGCACCAGTGCCCTTCTCAACTGATTTTTCTTATTTAAATCCTCCCTTGGCAACACCAAGTTTAAACTGGCAACCCAAGGCACCAAATAAAACAGTTCCTCTGCCTCCTCCCCTTCAAAGAAGATTTTTAATTAGCACGGAAATCCACTACAATCTGAACCCAGCACAAGAACAAAGGGTGCAGCCAGGTCTACGGGAGCAGAAGGTGTCATCCATGCATGGCAGAGATCCCCTGGAAAGAGTCAAGGCAAGGTGACCAGAAGGGCAGAGCGAGGGCTGGGTTTTACTTACGAACTGGCTGGGTCTTGAACTCGGAGGGCAGGCTGATCTCCCCCACGCCTTTGCCATTGACTGCAGACAGCCTCACTGAGTAGGTGGTCTCAGGCTTCAGGCCAGTGATGGTGATGGTGCCCTCCACGTTGGCTGGGGCAGAAACAAGGGAAGGAAAAGCAAAAAAAAAAAGCTCAGGGCTCATCGTGATATGAAGGAAGAAATAAGCTCTTTTTTCCCTGCACAGACACAAGGGAGGAAAGAGAAGAATAAATGTGACTCTGTGTGATCACATCACTCCAGTGGGGACCTAACAGAAGGATGTGAGTTCCAGACAGGGTTGGTGGTGAAGATTCAGCTCTGGAATAGAACTCTGCATAGTCACAGAACCACAGAAAATTCTGAATTGGAAGGGACCTACAAGGATCATCAACTCCAGCTCTTAAGTGAATGGCCCATACAAGGACTGAACCCACAACCTTGGCATTATTAGCACCAGGCTCTAAGCAACTGAGCTCATCTCTAGTCCTCCCAAATCAGAACTACTTTGGTTCATTTGACTTACAGATCCATTTTAAGCACTGAGAAGTGCCAGAGGCAGCTTTGCTGCTGGAATAGGAGGGGTTGTTCTCCAGGGGGAACTGAGGGGCTGGCAGATGAGGCTTGAAAAGCCTTCTTTGGGAAGCACACAGCCACTCCCCAGCCAGCAAGTGAAAACTCATCTGATTGCAAACACAGTGTTCCTCACCTTGTTCAGAGAGGATGGTGTGAACAAGGAAAGGGTAGAACACAGCACTGACCACACCCTGTGTGCTCTGTCACACCTTACAGCCCTCAGCACGCTCATGTCCAGGTGAAAACATAACCTGTCACTGCACAGCAAACGTTTAACAACTTTTTTTTTGGCTTTATTAATGACAGGAGGTGAAACTGCAAAGCTGTGGAACCCTCCACTCTGGCTTTTCCCTGAAGCAAAGTCAGTCTGTTGAGGTTCGGGTGGGGGAGGAACCACCTCGCTGTGTTGCCCTACCTTCTTTTGCATCATACAACCTGGAGTGCCACTCTCCCTCGCCCAGGGCCCTCCACTCTGCCTTGTACTTGAGGATGGGGACCCCACCAGTGGCTTCAGGCTCATCAAACTCCACCTGGGCAGTGCTGGAATAGGGCTCCACTCTGTCGATGGAAGGAGAGGATGGAGTGTCTGTGGGAACAAGGGAAAACAACCAGAGATACAGGAGGGATCAGGAAACAAGTTCCAGTGGCAAAGAAAGCAGCAAACTGGGGGTGTCACCCACACCTCATGAAGGCTTCACAGAGGAGAGGAGGAGGGTGGACCTAAGTGAGGACAACCAGAGCAGTGTAGCAAAAGGATCCCAGATGCTGTTCTGTCCCTGCAGTCCCTTCCATGGGGAGCTTCAACACAGAGCTGGGCCATTCCTAAATCTGCCTCCCTGGCACCCAGAGACCCTCCCAGGCTGTCCTGCAGTCAGACACGGGGCCTCCTGAGCTGGCACAGCTCTGAGGTTTGAATGATGCACTGCCTGTACTATTAGTGCTATTTTGATGATTTTGAGAAGCCTCTGTGCACACGCATGCAAGGCGTGTCAGAAATTAAAGACCACAGCTCCGTCAAGTGTGCTGGGAGCACAGGAAACAATGAGACCCTTCGGAAACAAGGAAACAGACTGTGAGCATCTACAACCCGACACAAAACCTCTGACAGCCTCTCTGAGAGCAGGAGTTAGCTCTTCTGCTAAACACCAACTGGAAAAGAAAGCATTTCAACGCTGCACACACATTCCCTGGTCCCCTGCCTGGGATGCTCACCCGCCTGCACCAGGATGAACTCGGAGGACTCCTGGCCGATGCGGTTCACAGCAGTGCAGTTGTAGTTCCCAAAGTCGTTCTCCGAGTCTGGTGTCACCTGTGGGAGGAAGGAAGGCTTGTGCTCAGGTCAGAAAACCCTTTTCACTCTACATTTATCTGGAGAGACCCTACAATGAAGCCCAGGTGTTCACACTCGGAGTGCTGTCCACAGGGGAGAACTGCAGTGGGCAAAAATCGAAGGCAAAGAGGAGGTTGTGTCTTCAATTACCTGATTTTCTCAGCACTGATGTGCCAGAAACATCACACAGCTTCATTACTACCAAGAGGGTGCCCTTGCAAAAGACTTAACTCCTTCAACACCAATTATTTCAGCCTGTCCTTGGTTTTCCTCACCTCCAGGTAACTTGCTGAGGGAGTGTTGTAGATCTTGATGTTGCTGTAGTTGGAGCTGGGCAGCAGCTGCCCATCCCGGAACCAGGAGATGACAGCACTGGGGTAAGCAAACACCTCACAGGTGATGTTCACTTGGTTTCCCTCCCAGGTGTACACGGCCACAGGGCCCTGCAGCTTGGGGGCATCTGAAAGACACACAGTGGTGGAGGCAATTTGAGGCAGCCAATCTAGAGCAGCCCAGGCAGCCTCACTTTAAGGATGCCTTGGCCGGAGTCCACTTTGATGCGGGAAAGGGAATCTAATATTGGAAATGGGAACTGTCCTCTCATCTGGGGGGATGGGGAGTGTCTTTTGCTGAAGGACGTAAGGAGGAGACCTACTCAATCCCCAGGCTGCTCCTGAGCAGTGTGGGAGGAGCAGACAGCACGAGGCAACTAGGAAATCACGCCAGGAAGTTTTTCCAGGGAAGAACTTTGCTGCACCCACCAAATGGGACTGCAGCAGATTCGTGGCCCCACAACCTTCCCAAGGTGCGAAGAGCACCCCAGCTGGAGCAAACTCCTGCATGCAGGCACCCAGCATCGTGTCTCCAGCTGTGTGCTCAGACTGAGCTGCTTCCCACACCCTCAACATCCGGCACATCCCAAACTGCAGGTCCTTCAGTCTCACCACAGGGAAAGGAATCCAAACAATCCCTCTCCAGACCCCCTCCCCAGCCCATCCTCCCCTCCTTACACTGCACTTCCAGGTACATGGCCTGGGAGTCCTGCCCAATGGTGTTGCTGGCCGTGCAAACATATTCCCCGGCGTCCGTGTACTGGATCTCCTTGAGGGTCAGGGAGGACACCCGGGCATGGCTGCGGACAATGATCCGCCCGTCCAGGGTCTGGCAGGGAGGGAAAACACGGTCAGAGGCCGAGCCCCGAGCCTGGGCTGCAGGCTAAAGGGATGGCAACAAGTGCAAGACTACCCCACGCCAACCCTGCAGTGCTCAGTGCTTGGGAGGGGGTCACCTGAGCCCAGGGGGCACCCAGAGGCATTTCCAAAAGCAACAAGGAGGCTCCTGGTCACACAGGGCTGACTGCAGTGATTCAGAGCACTCAGGAGAAGGGGGGGAAAAGGAGATGAAGGACCAAAGTATCAGATGCTACTACGTGTCTGAGGACAACCGAAGTCAAGCTTCTCCCCAGAATGAGAACTGCAGAGGTCCAGCTCTGGTTAAAGGCTTTTGCCAGCATGCAAAAAAACCAAAGAAACCTCCCCAAAGGCTATATTTGCACTCAGAGAATTCAGCCCTTCCTGTTCTCTCACCGATACTGGATTTATTTCAGTGTCCTTGCGATGGCATTAGTAAGAACAGATCCAGAATCAGAGTTGAATAGTGCAAAAAGAAAGCTCAGACTTTCATCTGAACATGGCACGTGAACAGAGAGAAGTGCAGAGAGGCACGAGAAGAGAGATAAAGGCAAGAAAGCTGCATGACCCTGCTAGAGACAGCCCTGCTTCAAGGCCTTGTGGTGCTTCAAGAAAGTTCTGGAGCCACCTCCCACACGTATGAAAGTGTGGGGATGTCACTGACAGAGACCAGCAATGTAAAATCCAGGCTGCCCTCTGCTCCAAGGGACTGCAGCCACCCATGGCAGGCTGGCTTTGCTTTCCTCTCCAATTTGTGACCAAAGCCCAAGTGCTTTGTTCATACTTGAAGCACACAAGGCCATGGACTCTTCTCTCCACCCTGGTAGCTTTAAAGCACCAACTCTCTCATCCAATTTCCAACGTGGCACAAGGGAATAAATGTGGTCCCCTCCTGGCTGTGCCTGCTGCTGCAGCCTCCACTCCTAATGCAATTCATGCTCCCAGAGCTTTTGTTTTCTTGGAAGATGCAGCACAAGCACTGAGATTATGAGCAGAACCCTGAGGATTTCAAAGAGCCAAGTGCACAAAGTGCCTCTCTGGTATCTCAGGCGACCAGAGCCCCTGGGCCTGAAGGCTCTTCCTGTGCTGAGCTCACGGCCTCAGTCTCTGAGACTGACAAAGTTTCTACAAGCAAATGGGATTTGTTACCTCTGTTAGTTCTACTGTCAGTTCACTTGAGCCAGTCCAATTTCACGTGCACAAAAACAGAAGCCCTTGATGGCACAAAAACAATTATATCTGGGTTTCCTTCTGTCTTCTACCCTGCACACAGGTCTCCTGCAATCCCCGACCAAAGCCGCAGACTCCCTCCCTCTGCTGTGGGAACAGTTATTCCATGTACACCTGCTGCTTTGGGCATCTACTCCTAGAACCTTGACAACACATCGTGTCCACTGTGGTATCACACAACTAAATCCTGCTTTTCTCTTTCTCCACTGACTGTACTGTTATCCTTCTGTCTGACTTGTGATTTGACTCCAAAACCCAGCTCAGTTCTGAAACCAAAACATTACAAAAGGCCATTTTACATCCAGGCGTCCCCTGCCTTTTCCCCACTTCCTCAAGATCTAACACAGATAAGAGTGCCAGGCAGTCACAGTCAAGGGACAACTTCACAAGGAGTGCAACTGATTCTGAAGATGAAGCTCTGTCCCTTAGTGCAAAAGGCACAAGAAAAGCAAAAGAAAGATCAAGAAAAAAATACCCTAAAGAAGAGAGGAATGTCTGCCCAAGATAGCACACGACTAGTTCTCTTTATTCCTATTTCAGCCCATCAGGTGCCAACAACTCCTGACTGTTAGAGACAGGACAAGGAGGAACTTATGAGCCAGATGTAGACACCTGTAATCCCCTGTCTCCCTGATTTCAAGGATTTTGGATAGCAAAATGCATTCTAGTAATGTGGAGACACCCCAAGGGACACAGGCAGAAACTCCTGCCACAGCTGCTGCCACACAGCAGGACATGATGGTTCTCTGTATTGCCAATTACTGCAGCTTCTCCTGAGATCCACGAGGTGCTTATCCCCAAATTCTGACCATCCCTGGGGCACACAGTCACTGTGCACACACCTGGCCCAGGTCTCAATACCCCAGTGCCAAAGGGGAAGAGAAAACACAAGTAAAATGCATTTATCCCCTTCCTTCCACCTTCTGGAGTTTTCAGTGCTTTCACAAGGGTTAGGCTTAGGCTTAGGTTTATGGTTACTGTTAGGGGTAGGGGTAATATGTGGTTGTGGTAATTAGGGGTAGTGGTTAATAGGGGTAGTGAAAATTAGGGGTAGTGATTATCAGGAGTAGTGGTTTTTAGGGTTAGGGTTCGGTTTATGGTTACTGTTAGGGGTAGGGGTAATATGTGGTTGTGGTAATTAGGGGTAGTGGTTATTAGCTACAGTGGTAATTATGGATAGTGGTTATTAGAGATAGTGGAAATTAGGGGTAGTGGTTATTAGGGGCAGTGGTTTTTAGGGTTAGGGTTAGGTTTATGGTTAATGTTAGGGGTAGGGGTAATATGTGGTCGTGGTAATTAGTGGTAATGGTTTGTAATTTAGGTTTAGGGTCACAAACAAGTATCTGTGACTCAATTTCACACAGTCACATCTTTCCCTCAACCACTTCCCACATGATGGACACCATCACAAAACACCTGGAGATCCTGCCCACAGGTACAAATTCCAGGGAAGGAAGATGAGAGGTTTCTCCTGGCTCTCTGCTGGCACTGCCCTAACCAAAATCACCTGCACCATTTCAGATCTGTAAGGCTGCACCGATTCCCAGTGACCAGAAAGGCACCACCAGCTGTGGTGTGACTGAGGTGATGCTGCTACGACTGACTCCCTCGCCCTTAGGAAGAGTGAAACACTCAATGCCAAGTATTCCCTCCACTTCCCCAGCCCTGAATTCCTGCTGCTGGAACACACTGCCACGGAATTCTAAAGCAATTTTAAAGACATCTGCACGAGCTGCAGTGATAACCTTCACCAACATTCTCACCAAAGCCCACCTGGATATTTTAAGACACAGAGGCAGTAAGGGATGTAGAGACAGCAAAGCTTAATAGAGTTAGTGCTCTTGTTAATCAAAAGCTGGAGAGAGAGAGCCCAGAGGAAACCCTGGGGGCAAGGGGAGACAGAGACAACTGTCAGAGGAATTAACACGAGTCCTGAAGAGATGCAACTACTCAGATTCCAAATTCTTCAATGCAAAACTGGTCTGAATATCTGATGCCTTCACTTGCCACAATACAACTATTCCGACAGATTATCTGGAAGGAAGAACGGGCAGGATCTTCTGAGCCCCGTATGAATCACAGGTGGATGGTGCTTAAATTACAGGTTTACTCTGTTTAGGCCACACCAGTCTCTGTGGTTTGAGATGGCTCAAAAATACTTGAAAAAATCAGGGTACCCAGAGCCTCCATAAAGTTGATCCTAAGAACACAAATATGAGCCCCCTAGTTCTGATAGTTAATTTTGTTCTCTGACCACTATTATTTTCTTGGAAACACTTTCTGGTCCATTTTGAAGCAAGTGTTACAAATCAGGTGCACATAAAGGTAGGTTATTCTCATTATTATTATTATTTTTACAGTACAGCACTGAATGTGAAATTAAAAGGAACAAACCCCGTTTGCACCAGCCCCAGTTACTGCATTATCCCACCCCCTCACTGACCCTTGCAAATCAGAGACAAATAGTAATTTAGCAATTTGGAGCATTTTCTGGAGAAATACACCTCCTGAGAGATTTATCTGCATTGATTTGGAAATGGAACATGATGCAGTTGTCCTTTACGAGAAGGTCAAACTTCAGGAACACCATGAGCAAAGAGGTGAGTTGGCTGGAGCAGAGGAGAATAATCTTGAGGGAAAAATACTTTCCCAGAACACATGCTGTTGCTAATCTTCAGTCTCTAAAAGAGAGCTATGATTCACACTGGCAGCAGAGGCAAAAATGGTGAAAGCAGGTTCTGTCAGATTTTACATTTGCTTTTACTTTTGTCTTTTTTTTTTTCTTTTAAAGTGACAACCAGAGTTACTCACTCCCAACACAGCCAGTTTGCTCATCCAAGAATGCATTTCTACATGCCAAGCAACTTCTAACTCTAGAAGCTGTTTCTCTTATGTATCTTATTTAATTTGTTCATATTAATACTCGTTTAGTTGGCGTGGTTACTGGACTAGAGGTTTGTTAATCTGTAATGCTTAAAGAAAAACCAAAACCAAAAACCTAAGAAGTTTGCTAAAGGTCTGGTAATCTTATACCTCTTGTTTCTCGGGCCGGGTCCACGAAGCCTGGAGAGAACAGATATAGAACACAACAACAACAGAAAAAAAGCAATAAGAGTTTATCAAAGGTTGCTTTCAGGCATCAGTGTATGCACCACATTGTGTTTGTGCACATGCAGGCTCCAAGTTGCACATCTCCTGTGTGCGGGGTGATCACACTTTCCAGTTCCCAACACAGTCTCCATTTAGATTGGCATTCAAAATTCCAGATCCTAGCAATTGGTCTTACAATTACCAAACGAAGGCTAATGACAGCTGAAACTTCTCCTGCCTGTGCATATCCAGTGCCTGTTTCCCTTGTCACACCTGACCTTTCCTGGACACCTGTTCCCAGGCACTGGGGAAGTGCCTCTGCTGCCCTGGGTCACTGAACTGCAGAGGGAAGTCACAGAACTGGTTTTCTCACCCTGCTTCCTTTGCCACCCACACACACTGATTGACATTAACACTCACTGACGTGGTCATGCATTTGGGTCTGTATTTCCATGCATTCTGTGCCAGGAGGAGCAGACCTCGAGCTGCTGGGACAGTGGGACACCCCGCAGAGGGCACAGCAGGACCCCGTGCCTCCAGGTGGTCATGCCCAGCTCACTGTGCTCAGGGATGTGAGCACCCAGCCCTGCCTGGGCTTGGGACAGCCCAGCAACAGTGAAACATGCACAGACCTTGCGTTAAAGCTCATATCCCAAGCACCTATTTCTCATTCAGAGAAAGCCACCAACAGTGTGGACTCTATTCACTGTGGTTCACAGAGACCAAAGTTCTTGGGTCCCGTTTTCCACCCCTATAATTTATATTTCAAATATCCTCTGGTCTCTATTTCAATTGCACCTCGATCCACTTCAGTTCAGGAGCCCAAAATCACCTGCTAATGTCACAGCCACGATGGCATAGCTGGATGTGAGGCACAAGCGTGAGTATCACACACGAGTGACAGGAATGGAGATGGAGGCTCAGGAAACGACAATAAAAAACACACTGTTGTTTCCACAGGGCTTCTAGTGAACATTGTGAGACTTAAAATATTAACAGATGGGACAGACAGCCTCGTTTTACAATGTCTTGGATGAAAGCAAATTATTTGCTTGGAACTAGAAGCCTGAGGTGAAGCTCCCCAACACCTGCACGGGGTAGGACACTCCCCAAACCTGATCATTTCTGTGTGTATATATCCTGTTGTGCACAAGGTCCTTGAAAGATGAACAGGCAGTCTAATTATCCAGAATAATCCCTTCTTGCTGCCCCAATCACTCTCTGGACCTGAGCAGGTCAGGTTGGCCAGGGACTTTCCAGTCCTCTTCACTGAGTCCCGGCAGTGTCAGCACAGGGGGTTCTTTTTACCCTCTGGTGTTCAGTGCCTGTCAACTCAAAGGAACATGAACGAGGGAAAAAGCCTCTTCCCACACCACTAGAGTTTGCTGTTTCTCTGTAATGGCTCTCGGGGATGTGAGGAAAGAGGCAGAGCACATTCTCCATCCTGGAGAGCTCCAGACTAACTGTCCCTCACCAAGACAGAGAGATACAGAAGCTCTACTCAGCACCGTGAAGGGAATAGGGGGGAATCAAGAGCCTCATGCATCTCCCCTTCCCTTTGGAATCCAGTTGTTCCGTGGCAATCCTCAGTGACAAAGGAGTTCCTGGGAACTGCCAATGTAATTCGCTCCCCGGGTCATTAAACCCAAGGATAGTCCCATGTACACCTCGTGAGATACAAGGCACAGCACAAATTTAAGACAGGGAGTTGTATTCAAGGTGTATTGCCCATTTAGAAGGAAAAAATAATAGAATCAGGAAATTAAGCTTCCATTAAGTTAAATTTGAAATGTTAAATCTGCTGCATCCCATCTAGAAGCTCTTTGCTGAAGGTATTGCAACAATGCTCACTTCTATTTTCAGAGTATGTGACTTCTCTCTATGTCACACAACTTTCTTTTAGTTTTTTGGGTTTTTTTAATTACTTCACTGATAATTTGACCTGGTGGGAGCTGTGCAAGGGAATGAGATCCTGAACTGCAGATACACCTCGTGTCAGCCCTGGCAAGATGATAAAAGACCTGCTCCCCTGCCCACAACTGCTGGCTCCACAACTGCTCCACAGAACTGTGTGCACAGTCAGAGACTGTGTCACCCAAAAATTTGAACTAAAACTGTAAAAGCTCTTGCACCAATTGCAGCACATCAAGACTTATCTCCTGAGTCACAACTAGTTTTGTGCTAGAGGAGTAAGAGAAAGGTGGCTCTTCAAGGGGCTGAAATGCACATCCATACATCAGACTTTCCCTGTTTTTGGACAGAGACTGAAGGGGGGAAAAATCTCTAAGCCAGAGAGGGCGGGGTTTTGCTTATTTGGGGGTTTGGGAAGGTTGTTCTGAAGTACAAACCATTAATGGGAGTTAAGGCACATCTACACCTCTAAAAATCTAGACTGAAGTTCTGATCGCAAGAGTAAACAACAGGAAGCAAGACAGAAGCATCCAAGTACCTGCAGAATATTCAGAAATAGGGCTTCACCATTCTAAAAACTGTATTGTTTGTCCTGCGCCAAAGACCATCCATTTCCCTGTGCTGTCCCAGAGACAGCAAGGGGAGAGCAAACTGAATATATGCACCTGGTTGTACATGTGGTAGAATGTTAATCAGAGCTATTCTGGCCTGAGGATTTTCTGGATATTTGTATCGTTCACCTAAACTTCCAGCACAAGAGAGAGAATGGGAAAAGTATAAGACAAAGCAAAACAAAACACACATACAAAATAAAATAAGCCAGCCTAGAAAGTGCATGGTATATGATCAAAAAATGTTTGTCCTGAAGGTTTGAATCAGTACATGAGACACGTGGCAGTACCTCAAACCTTGGATTTTCCCCCTGCCTGTGTAGGAAAGTATCAGAGAATCAACACTACTACTGATCACCAACAGCACCAAGCAGGATATGTGAGTCTCAAAAACTAGCAAAAATTAGTTAGCAGTTTTGCCACTGAGATCTTGTTGGTTTAACGGGGCTGGACTGAGGGGGCTCTGCAAACAGACTCTCCTACCCCCTTCAACTCAGTTTAGTCTTGGTTTAGTTTTAATACTCTCCTTCCTGACAAAGCTTTCCATGGCTGTGCCCCAAACTCGAGGGCCGGCAGCTCTGGAGCCCCGGGCTATTCCCAGGGCTCTCCTAGGCAGAGACAAGACCATGAATAACCTTATCCTGTGCAAACAGGTTCCCCAGTCACACTGCGGTGACAAGCCAACCGCTTCTGAAGGCCCTGGAAACCTCTCTAAACATTGCAGGGATTCACACCAGCCCCCAAACCCCAAAGATGAAAAAGAACTGAAGCTGGAAAACTTTGGCACTCTGATTAATAAGTTACACATGAACAACGTGGGGGAGAGCTGATGTCATGGGGGCAAGTTAAAAAGCTCATTTAGGAGCTCCAGTGCAGGATGGCAGCTGTGGGGACAAGTGACAGTGGACACCTCTGTTGCTCCCAGACTTTCATAGTGTGTCCCCTGCTGCCTTCACACCAAGCCAGAACCCCTGGCATGGCCAAGGCAGCTGAGCCCTGAAGCATCCTGTTATTAGAAGATTATTAATAAGCAACAACTCCTCACTCCAGCTTTTATCTAAGCTTTCTTTAGCTCCCAATTATGCCTTCTGATCACTTATGCAACTATTATGAAACATCTACAGTAAAGCAGCACATCCTAATCTTGTCTAATTAAAGGAGTTGCAGCCAATAACAACACCAGCACTCTCTTCTAAAAGAAAAACTGCTAATTATTTTTGCCTTTTAAGAACAAAATGGCATTGATGTGACCAAAACAACAGGTGAGCACAAAGGCAGGCAGGCTTTTGTGCTTGAGGAATGTGCAGTACCAGAGTACAACACAGAAGGGCGAGAGGGAATGAACAGGCTCATTTTGGTCCACTGCGCCTTTGAGAGGGGACACCCCACACCCCACTCCTGCCACCCTCCCAGTCACATCCTGAGGGCAGCATGGACAACGCTGCAATCAGGGTGCTCGTTCCCAGCCTGCAAACAGGAGGGGAAAACCCTTTCACAAGCTTCCTGCAACTGTAGGTCCCTTTGGAAACTCCTCTGAAGAGGGTTTAGGGTTTCCTGCTCTCCACTTGGAGCGACACAGCAGGAGTTAAAAGCATATCCTCAGCTCTGTTCAACTGAGGTGGCTCTTTCCAAAAGGACACCCGTGGCACTGCTCCAGGTGCGGAACTGACCCTCTGGGGGACAGTGTGTGCAGGTGTTCTCCCCAGAGAGGGAAACCCCGGGAATTCCACGTGCATCCACGTGCAGCTCATGCATGCCAGGCCAGCAGAGCAGGCAGACACAGGCTGTGCTGATCCCACCACCCCGAGCACGGCTTTGGGAAGGGCTGTACCTTCTCCTCGTTGCTGATGTTCCGGGTGGAGGTTCTCCAGGTGATGGAAGGGATGGGGTCCCCGGAGGCCTCGCAGGTCAGGGTGATCTGATCCTCCAGCTCCATGGCGGTTTTGTTCTCCACATACGTGATTTTGGGTTTTGCTGGGAAGGAAAAGCAATCCTCATTCACTTGGGGCTCAGGATGAAGCTCGTCTGGCAACTGTGATGTCTGAAAGAGGCAGCACTGGGGGGGAAAAGGCTTTGGAATTGTGACAAGTTCACTGCCATGCGGGGAGGGAGCAGAGTGGAATTTGAGAAGAGGCACTTCCTTGCACAGCTAGAACTTTTTCTACTCATGCTGACAGCTGAGTTCTAAGAGAGGACTAGAAGAGGGTATATGTGGAGTAGAACCCATTTAGCAGTGTACAAATCATCAGTCCCTGGGATTACCAGCTCAGTCTTCCACCTCCCTTTCTACTTTCTCAGCCACAAATCAGACTTTTGATAAGCAGCTTTGCCAAGGGGCTGCAAATGGGACAGGGAGAATTATATTCCTTGACACTCCCAGATTCATGGAAGGCAGCAAAGCTGCTGATTCATCCCTACAGGCTTGAGGTCATTCACACAGTGCTGGGGTGGAGTTCACCTCCCTGTCCAGGTTAGAGCAAGTCCCAGTGAAGTGATAAAGCAGCTTTGGGAGGATCAGGATTCAACCCTTTGGGCCTGGATGATATTTCAGGTAACACATGAGTCTCATTCCAGCACCCCTGCCCAGGACTGGATCCCTTCTCTCAGAGGGGAGGCAGAATGGAGCTGGGATGTGTTTCAGACACGCACACACAGATGGCAGAGGAGCACAGCAGTATTTGGGGAAGCAGCAGCTCCGGATAAGCCACATCAGGCATTAACTGGGATAAGTAGGTTACTTCCAGCTTGCAGTAGTGAGCTCCCAACACCCACTGGACTGGAAAGGGGGATGGTAAGAGCGTGTTTACCAAAGACTTTGAGGTGGATGGTGGCATCTGCCTCCCCTGCCTTGTTCTCGGCGATGCAGATGTACTCGGCCTCGTCGCTCTTATCCACCTTCTTGATGACGAGCTCGGACCCGTCGTAGTTAAAACTGTATTTCTCCTCATCATCAGCCTCCTCCACTGGCTCTCCATCCCTGGGGGCACAAAGCACACGGGCTGTGGGGGGAGCAGCAGTCAAAGGCTGCTTGGCTTGGCCTTCTTGTGAATGCCAGAACTGCTTTAATACTGAAACGCCTCATGCTGAGAGCCATCAGCACATTTTCCTGAAGAAAGCTCCCCTTTGCATCTATTCTCAATCTCTCCTGCCTTAGGGCTCTTGGCAGCCCAACCTTTCACCTCCTGACACACCACAGAGCCGTAACCCCACTGAGGGTGGTTTGGGTCCTGGCACATCAAGGCAGCATTCCAAGCTGCCATCAGCTCTTCCAGTGTGACAACTTGTCCTCATCACCTTCACCAAAGGCTACACAATCCCAGGGACAGTGTGCCTGACACTGAAACGCAGGGCTGGGAGGGGACACAGCCACACAAGCTGACCTCACTGACCACCTGCCTACCAGTGGGAAGCACTGAATGAATCCCTTGGTTTGCTTTGCTGTCATGCACAGCTTTTGCTTTACCTATTAAACTGTCTTTATCTCAACCACTCAGTTTTTTTACCCTTCTCAGTTTCCTCCCCATCCCACTGCCACAGAGTGGTCTGTGTGGTACTTATCTGCCTACCAGGGATAACCCACAGCACAGTCTAACTTCAGTTCCATCATGAGTCCACTCTTGTGAAAAAAAATCCATTAATCTTATTCCAGTTAAAACGTTTCTTTCCCTCCAGCCTGGTTTTCCAGGTCTTGGGGAATCAGCCCTGCTCACACCCCCCCAAGACACTTGCACACAGCATCTTACTTTGTCCACGTCACGGTTGGCTCAGGGAAACCATCAGCATCACATGCCAGGGTGACAGACTGGCTGAGGTTGGCAGTGGCATTCATAGTGCTCTGCCTGGCACGCACAGAAGGAGGTACTAGAAGAGAAGAAATCCACATCTGAGTTAGAAAGGACAGAAGATGTGAGCAAGACAGAGCCCTGGGAGGCTCCCCATCCATCTCTGCAAGGACCACAGGTGTCACCAGTAACTCAAACCCTTCCACCATCACCCACAGGATCCAATCAACAGCTTTGATGCAGGAGCTCTCCAAAGCAACCAGCACAGGGGACAAAGGGCAGGGGGTGGGGAGATGCACAAAAACCTACACAAGTGTGGTGGACAAAAGAACTTGTGAGTCCCAATGAGATCAGTTCCTCTCTCTAAGTCATGGGACACTTCAGGTTTCCCCTGACATGTTATTCTCCTGGACTCCATTTCATGGACACTTTTATTTGGCTCGGCAGAGAAAACTGATGGTAAATCCTAAGCGTGAATCTGAAGTAACACTTCCATCAGATGAGAACTCCATACAGTGAGGTTCTCACCCCCTGCTCTGCCCCAGCCTCCTCTGAGCTCTCACCGTTCACGATGACCTGGATGTCTTTGAAGTTGATCTCCCCACGAGCCAAGATCCTGCCCTCACACCTGTACGTCCCCTCATCTGTCTTCTTGATGCCCCGGATCTGCAGGTAGTTGTTGGACAGGACTATGAATCGCACTGGAAAAGACAAAAGGGAGGTTGACCCTTGGATCCTCAGGGAAGCTCACTGCAGGTTCTGCTCCTCTCCTCACCCCTTTGGCGTGAGACAAGGATTAGTGGAATGAAACTTCCCTTCCCAGCACAAAAGGGAGATGCTGCAACTGGATCTGACACAGCCAAGAAAGAAACCCAGATGTGGAGAGCAGCCAAGTGTTGTGCAGTGTAAGTACTCAGAGGGATGATACACAGACACACATTTACATTTAATTAGAGCAGGTAATATGAAATTTGGGACTCATCTCTCTTGCCCAAGGGGGGCAGAGCTCAAGGCCTTACTGCCCTACTACCTGTGTGCCTGCAGCAAGTAAGTGTGAGAAATCCAGCTGAGGCACAGCTGGAATCGGGGCTTTGGAATCCGCTCTGCCAGCGAAGTGCCCCTCTGGGCATGGCTGGCTGCAGCATTGTGAAAGAAAGGGAAAGGTTCTTGCAAGGACCTTTCAGCCCCTTTTCCTCAGGAAGGCTGGAGAGTGTCACAACATTCAGCTTTTCTATCTGGTGGCACTTCTTTTATCTGACTGTTTTCTTTCTAGCATTCCTGGGTTATCCCAGTCTGATGGCCATTTCTGCGGGAGCGTTATTGCCCTGCCACTGTCAAACCACAGCTCCTGGAATAACTAAATTCACATCCTATGACCTAGTGCCAGGGACAAATTGCTCCTCCTTTCCCTGGTACCCACCACCCATTTTGTGTGCAAGCCTGATCTGAGCCCTGATGGGAGATGGACATTTGACCCCGGAATGGACGAGCACCAAGACCTTACCATCTTTCTTTAGGATAACATCCCTGCCTTTGTGCTTCCAGATGATGGTAGGAGGCAGTGAGCTGACCACATCACACACAATGACAGCATCATCTCCTTCCTTGAACTCCTGAGGGGTGGGAGCATTCTTGAACATCAGCTTTTCTGGAAACAGTGGAAAGAGAAAGTCACTGCAGCTTTCTCAGCACACCTTAAGCTGTGCTCCTGACTCAAGGCTGAGGAAAGCAAAGAAGCCCCAGAGGACCCCAAAACCCCTGGAAATCTTCTTGTTTACAAGGGGAGAATAAAGTTGTGTCTGACTGAACATGTTTCCCCACAGGAACCCCCTTGGCAGCCCTGTCCCCCAGGCTTATCAGTGGGTCCAACCCATGCTCCTAATAACCCACACTGCAAAATGTGAACTTGGAACTGCTCAGCTTCCCAGCCTCTCATGGCTCTGCTGGACAACATGCTGATGGCTTATTATAAACCCCCTGCACATGTGGGCCTCTTCACTCAGCCCCAGTGCTGTCTCACAGCACAGCTGTCCCCTCTGGTTACTCCTCCCAGACTCTTAGGAAGTGCCACAGCCTTCTCCTTCCACCCCTTGCTCTCCTGTCTTTCTGAAGAACTTGAGCAGCAGACATGCCGGCAATGGGGCCAAGGGCCTTTTCCCCACAACATCCAGGAAGGAGAAAGCTGCATCTTCTCAACACCCCCTTTCCTTTCACCCTCTTTGAAACCAGGAAGGGGACATGCTTCCTCCCTAATCTTGCCTCATCCAAAGCAGACTAGAAAAGAGCTCTGGGGCTGCAGCCTTACGGAAGATCTTGACGTTGACGGTGGCCTCGGAGTCTCCCTCCTCCACACTGCTGACCACACACTTGTAGATGCCGGCGTCGTCGATGTTGGCGTTGTAGATAGTGAGGGTGGAGGAGAAGTCATCGTTCCTCACCACCGAGATGCGCTGCTGGTTCGGCGTCAGCTTCTCCCCGTTCGGGGAGAACCACGAGATGTCTTTGAACTTGGCCTCCCCTGCAACTGGGGGCAAGAGGGGAGAGCAGCACACTGAAACCAGCCCAACTCTGCGTTCCTGGGCTTTGCTATCATAGCAAAGAGCAGCACTCGGAGTGTACTTTCACTCCAAAAGCACTGCCATCAGCAAATTAAACCCAGTCTGACACAACTGATGCCTCAAGACATCGCTCACCTTGACATAAGAAGAACTTGGATT
Source organism: Sclerurus mexicanus (assembly GCA_013396755.1). Lineage (NCBI taxonomy): Eukaryota > Metazoa > Chordata > Aves > Passeriformes > Furnariidae > Sclerurus > Sclerurus mexicanus. Next base: position 1,151,434 of record VWZF01004008.1, on the reverse strand, counting down.
CTCCAACGCTGATCTCCCCCTGACTTGGAACAATGTCCACTTGTAGAGAGGCTGGAAAAGGAAAGAGCACACAGGGGATGGTTAAACAACAGGAGGGGTCTTCAGCAAAACAGCCCTGCCAGCGTTCCAATCCCCAACGCAGAGTCCAGCGTAACCCTTGTTTTCTGGTCTGAATTACACTGGTACTGAGCAACGGGAAAGGCCAGCACAGCTCCCCATTTTCATGCCCATGTAGAACCAGCCCTGCCCAGTGCAGACCCACGCATGCCCCATGCCCTCCTCCCCCAGCAGCACCCCTGCCTTCTCCACTGCATAAATTATGACCCATTAGGCAGAAAATGCAATTGGATTCTGGCTTTGCTCCAGCTATAGCTTAATTTCACTGCAGATCTGTGGCCTAACAAGTTGGGTCCAGTTAGGTCAAGTTGAATTTGAGGACGCCAAAATGAACAGGTTTTCTTTCAAAAACAACGCCCCCTTCCATGTTTTCACACTGTAGCGCATGGAAATCCCTCTCCCGGAGAAGCTAATTTTACCTCCAAACCACAGAGGTGTTATTTGAGCTGCCGAACACACCTGGGTTTTTAAGGAACATGCACTGCTTCAGAAATTAAAACCTGACTTTGTGTGCCAATGGCAACATTCCTTAAAGTACCTGGGAAACACATGGACTTGGGGGGGGGGTGGGGGGGTTAGGCATTAAGTCTATAGCTACACCCAGCTGAAGGAGCACTGCCTGCCCTCATTAGGAAAGGACAGAAGTGCCAAGATTTTCTGAGCGCATTCCTGCAGCCAACCACCACCGACACAGCAATTCTCTTCACAGGGCAACTGGAAGCACTTCATGGGAGCCAGCGGAGCCCTGCAAAGGATTATCACAGTGCAAGGTCCAGGCCACGTTCCTGGTTTTACTCTGCCTGGTTTCAGCAGGCTGTGCTGCTAAAGGCTGGGACACAGCAGCGAACAGACACAGCCCGGCCAAGACTCAACTGAAAGCAAAGCCTGGGAGCACTGTGTGCCCCAGTTCTGGCCACACTCACACGGGCAGCTGCACGTCCTGCCCAGCCAGAGCCTGTCAGAAGCGGGGACATTCAAGTCCTCCTGGATGTCTTGAGGAACAGCAAAGGGCTTATTACAGCCCCTCCTGGCCCGTCCAAGACACCCTTCTGAGCCCTGCACTTTTTAGGAGCTGGAACACAATGAAGTTGTGATTGAATTCTGCACAGAAGTGCCTTGGGGAACCAGAGGAGCCCACGGAAGGGCTTTTAGACCAGCCATCAGCTTGCTTTCTACTCAGGCAGGCACTGCTATCAAACCATGGGGTGCTGGTAAAATGGCTTTGAGCTAATTGAGATCTAATGTAAATTCATACCCCTTTTCTTTTTTTGCCACACTACACTATATAAATACACCACTGGCCCTCTTCTACACTTGTGAGAGTTGCTGCCTGCTGGGAAAGCACTGGCACAGGCTGGGGTTATTAATGCCTTTCATTCCATTCTCAGGTGCTTTCTGTTACAGCTAGAAAGGAGAAAAAAAGGCTCAGTGTAAAGCACTGAACTTTTCATCACCCCCGAATTCAGCACCTGGGCTCTACCTTACATCTTTTTTTAGGCACGTCTGTGCCACAGCAGATGCAAAGAATTGGAGGAAATCACAGAGCCAGAGAATATCTTACTGTAATTACAGCCAAAAGGGCCAGGCAAGAGATCTGAGCCCAGGCAACAACACCCAGCTCTCAACATTTTCCCTTGTTTTCTTCCAAGGGCTCAGCTCCTTCTGTGCATTGAAGATTTTCAAGAGAAACCACCCCAGGGACACAGGGAGGCAAAACTCCTTGGAGTCTTAGGAAGGAGCAAAGGAAGGACATCCCCAGTTACGCCTCAGTCAGGGCTCCCTCTGCTCCAGCAGGTGCAAAGTTACCATTAAATCTCATAATTACTGCCCTAAGAAACAGCATTTCTGGAAAGGTGGTGCATAGGGGCAGCAATTCCTTCCCCAACCCTATCTGTCAGCAGAGCCCCTTCAGCTGTAACGGGAGGGATGCGCAGGGGGAACACCTCCTGTATTCTTACTGACTCCAGAAAGGCAATTCCAACCCCAGAAACTGCCAAGAGACAGAAACTGTGACCTGGGGAGCAGCAGGAACCAGAGAACCAGTATGAATAAATCTACCTCACGCCACACTTCAGCTCCTTTAATTGAATCCGGGAACAAGATGCTCCAGTACCCCGAGGTAGATCAAAACCTGAGTGCTGTCTCAAGTGCCATTTTGCTCCAGTTTCTATTGGGAGAGGAAATTCCCAGTGCTCATCTATGCAGAAACACACTAAGAGTACTTATTAAAGGTACAAAACACCCTCCGAAAACTCTCAACATTTCCATTCTACCAGAGACGTCGAGGAGCAAAATTCTACCTGGCTTTTTTAAAGTCTCTGGTGTCTTCTGATGGTGGTTCTGTCCACGAGATTGGACAGGCTGTGGGGCTGCTCCAGCCCTGCATTCACCCTCAATGTGTTTGCAAACAGTGTTAAGGCTTTGTCCTACAAATGACCGGATCCCTGGAGATGAAATCGGGCACAAAAGAGCCCAGCTGTGTGTGTCCAGCAGCCCCAGCCAGGGGCACCGAAGGTAACTTGTGGGAATCGGCTGTAATCTGAGCAGAAATGCTCCTCTGAATGACTCACACCGAGCTCATCTCCACTGATGTGACACCAGGGAGAATTCAGCCCTAATTGTCTCCACCAGCCTTTACCAGCAGAGCCATTTGCTGACACCATAACCTGGATAAACAGGTTCATCAGAACAATGAACTGTGCCCGGAATTACACAAACAATTGCTCCCTGCTCGCTAAACTTTACTGCTCAGAACATGACCAAACCCAGCGCTGCCACGGGTTTTAATCACTGGTTAATTGGTATTTTTGCTTTGCAGTTCAGGGAAACGGAGACTATTTTTTCCACTCTTCATTTAATAGACACTGGGAGCCCATTTGTATTCCGCTTCCAACTTCAAGCAATAAAGGCCTTTTTAGCATCACATAATAACTGCATTAAAAGGCCTCTTCATAATCACACAATAACACTTTTTATAGCTCTACCCTCCCCCATATCTTTTATCTGGTTACAAAGTTCCCCGGCCCCCAAATAATGCTGAATAATTCCCCATTGATTGGGGGAAAAAAAAATTTGCTAATGCAACTTCCTGTTCATCTGTAGTTAAATATAATTAGTTTTGCATTTCAACAAAAGAAACGAGCTCAAATTAAGGCATGATTTTGGTAATAGGCAGGGAGGCTGTGCCCTGCTGGGCTTAGGCTGAGCCTAACACAGCAGGGCTTACCTGGGGAGTAAATAAGGTGCCACTTGCAGCAGAGGGGAGGGTGTTAATTGCTGGGTCTTGGTTCTGGAGCTGCCCCAGTTCCAAGGGACTCCAGGGAAGCAGGCTGCGAGTGAGCTGACACTTCCAGTCGGGAATATCTGCCTGTATCCATGCAAAGGAAATGCCTTGGAACACTAAACACACTCCACCACAAACCTGCAGTACTGTACATTTACCGTGGGGTTTCTCACTCGTGGCTCCCTCAGATAACTTAAGAGTTCATCCCCTCACATCCTTCCCTTCCCATAAAACCACTACCCTTGACAGCCTCCCATCACCTCACCACTGACCTTCGAAAGGTCCCAATTTGAGATTTGGAACGGTCCCCATGTCACTCCAGCACCAGGGGTCATTTCAGACCCTCGACAGCCAGTTACCTCTGCCAAGAGCACTTGGGCTCTTTGGTGACCTTCTGAGTGCCACTAACACCTGAACCCCCCAATTCTCGGGGCTCTCCTGACAGGCACCACTGCCACGCACAGTGAGCTGGGATTATTTGCCCTGGGGGCAGCAGAGCTCCCGTGCCCCTGTCACTCCCAGCCCAGGTAACCCCGGTGCCGGTGCGTTACGACACCGCGCGGAGGAAACGCGGCACCTTTTGGCAAATAAAGCACAACGTGGGTGGAATCAGTTGCAAAGACAGAGCCCTGCGTTCCCTTCTTAAAAGGCTGGACCTGCGTTCTCATCCACTTCCAGCAACAGTTCTCCAGTTCAACCAAACTGCAGAAATAGAAATGATCGGGAAGAAAACATCTACTGGGTCTAATGCCCACAGCTCTTTGAGCAAGGGCAGCATTTGTAAAGCTTGTGAGCGCAGCAGATTATGGCGAAAGCCCTCAGGATTTAATACACAACAAAGGCTTAACAAGACAAAGACATGCCTCCTGTACACGGTCACTTTATTAAAAATACGCTGACTGCTCAGGAGGAGGAGGAGGCGGCAGCTGGGATTGATCCCAGCTGGGCTGCAGAGCCAATTCCTCCCCCGTCACCATGGGAACCATTCCCTAAATCTGCCAGGAACGGGAGGAGGGGATGGCTGGTACCTTTGGGGAATATCAGGCCATAAGGACTCAGGGAGGGAGCAAACAGCAGCTCAGCACAGCACAGCACAAAGGGAGAGCCGCGGCCACGGCGACGCTCGGAGGAGAAGCATCCGCAGATAAAACCACCCGAGCGCGGGCTGGGGTGACCTGGATGCGAGAGGATGCTCCGCGCCCTGCTCCCGACACCCCGTGCCGTTCCCAAAGCCGTGTCCCCCGGTGCCTCTGCCATCCTGGCAATGCCTGCAATTATCTACAACCACACCAGGCCAGAGAAAGCTGTGCTTGCCCAAGAGCTGGAACCAGCGGGCTCTGCAACCGCGAAAACACAGGCAGAGAACTCAAGAGAGATTTCTTCATTTCTGCCAAAATTATTTTGGGTCTGAACAAAGCGACACGTCCAACCTGATGGAGGCAACCTGTGCAGAGAAGAGGCAATAATTCAGATTGTGCCCAGGTCGTGACCCCGTCCTTTCTACACACAAGATCTGCTCATAACAGCTTTTAATTTTTCAGGATGACCACAACACACATAAAAAAAAGTAGTACTAACACCTCTTCCTACAGAACCTCATAAACCAAAGTAAAACTTCTCCGACACATCAGTAGTTTTACACGGAACACAGTTTTATGCCTCTTTTGATGACATTCTTGATAAAAGCCTTTTACTGCTATGGATCATAAAACTAATAGTCCTATTTGCCACAGCAAATATTTTCATTTACCTGAGGCAGAGTAAGCCAAGATGCTTTATGGAGCCATTAAATCAGTGTATGGGCAAGTTTAATTAAAAACTACAGAAGCTGCAATCTTCTGCCAAAAAAGAAATTTGGGCGAGTGACACCACACGCAGAACCCAGGGAAGACGAGAAAAACAGGATTTGCTAAAGCTCATGATTCAAGACTAATCTTGCTGCAGCTAGTTTATCTTGGCAGCACTTTGGGGAACAGAACTACTGCTCCACTGTAAGGCAGGAGCAGCTCCAGCCCTGTGAGCGATGAGGCTCCTGGAAGGTCCATGTTATTCCCTAAAGGAAGCAATCCTGACACCCTGCAAGCTCATTGCCCCTACGGTATCATTCAGCCTTAGCTTCTCACTCTTAGCACGAGATCTGACTTAAGGTGTTGAAAAGAATTCTTTCCCACCCTTTTTTATAGGGTGATGTAGTTCTGGGGATGTATTTTTAGCACCAGCTAAACAGGCTGAAAAGCTCAAAATTTGGTATTTACTTCGTAGAAATTATTAACTTCAGTGCAACATCCACACATCCCTGCAGTTACCAGATCCACTGCAGGAAGGCATCATCCAGGTCTAACCCATTCATTCCATATTCTGTAATAGTTTCTCACTTTGCTAATTCACACAGGAGGAAAATAAACCTTTTTCTGGTACTACAGTTAAAAGGAAGAAGAAAGAAAACATGGAATGTAGTTTTCCTCTCTTCTGTTTCCAAAGAGGTCAGCTCAGGCAGAAGCAAAGCTCCCAAACTCTTCAGTGCTTGTTTTGAAGCATCATGAGATGTAAATGCACAGAAGTTACACACAGCAGTGACAACAGGACTTGGTTTCCCCTGCTCCCAGGTTTAACAACTGCTCGGGGTCCTTCCTCTTCCCAGAGGACTTGGATGAAGGTAACAAGGACCACACAGCCCCTTCAATAATCCTGACATGGCAGAGCAGTCATGCAGGTTCTCCTTCCCAAAGGTCCAACTAGATGATCTCTCGAGGTCCCTCCCCGCTGGGCTGCTCTGGTTCTGTGACATCTTTTCCACCAGAGACTACACCTTCGGGGGCTTTTCTTGCATCTCACTGTTTCTGATTAAAATTAACGGGAGCAGTGGCTGCAGCAGGATGTGAAATGTCACATCCCAATCCATCCTCTCCCCTGGGCAGCGCTGCGACCATGCCATGAGCGAGGAACCCCAGGAGCTCTGATTTGCTGGAAGAGCCACAGCTCACACAGGTCATATACTTCTCATCTATCAATCTGCCCTGTGGCAGCTCAGGGGAAGACAGAAGCAATCCAAGTGTTGAGAAGACAGAGAATCACCATTTTTCAAAGGCAAGAAAACATTTAAAGGGCCTTCATTTCTGGATGCCTCTTCTAAGTGTCTTCAAGGAACCCACCTGAGGTTTTGAGGTGGGTGATCTGCATTTAAATCACCGGGATCTGTAATGCGATGTCTTACAAACATCCAAATCCAAGACACTTTGAAGAATTCCTACATGAGTTCATACCAGTTTTGCCTAGCAAAGGATTTCACACTTAGCAATCCAAGTCCTTAAATATTCCACCTGCATTCAGAGCCTCTCGTGAGTTGTGGATCCCAAACACCTCAGAGAGAGCACTATATATTTTAATAGTTTAAATTCCTTTCTGGAGCCATCATCTGCCAAGTGCAAAGTGCCAGAAATCAATAGTTCATTTAATGTGTACATTAATCTTTCATACCTGCCGGGACCTGGGAGTGCTGTGATAGCTGAATTGCTCCACATAGTTTGGGAAGAGCTAAAAATCATAGACTTAGACTGACTCCTCTGTAAGAAACAGGGATTATCAACATTGCCTTACAGCTTAATATTCCAAGATTGAACAGTCCCTTTTGTCCCTGCTATATTAGGTGAGAAAGAAATTTGATTAAAGAATTAAATAACATTAAAAAATACAGGAAGATTCTTTCACTGTATAAAATCACATGAGAAGAGCAGGCAAAAGGAAGCAAAAGAACAAGAAAACACATTAGTATTTATAATTCTCACAGTTTTTTTTGTACAAGCCTTCAATGATGGTGAACAAAACCACCTCAGCCGCTGACACCACACGGACAAAGCAGTGTCACAGGGCAGACTGTTGGATGTTTCTGGGAATTTGGTGACTTCCTGAACACAGCAGTGCCTCTGGAAATACCACTGCAATTCGTGGGTAGGCTGGGAGAACATTTAAAGCAGGATATTAACTGGAAGACCTTTTGCAACTACCACACCGGTGGAACCGCCAGAATTTCAGCACACCATTAGGACTATCAGCATCATTCATACAGCTTCCCATGGAATAAAAACTAAAACATTAAGAGAACGCCAAGAGAAGCCCAAAGACGGGGAAGAATAACGTGCTAATACAGTGCCCTATTTGCTCAACAAGCATAGGAACAAAAAATGCCCTCGGGCAAGAGTGCAATGAGCTTGTTTACTGCCTGCTCTGCTGCTGCACCACTGTTTTAGCTGTCTGCTCGTCACAGTAAGGTCAAGTTACAGGCAATAAATCAGTGCCCTCCTCGTTCAGGCACTGCAATGTATAGAAGAGGAACAGTTTACACAAACTCAAATTTAGACATCCTTTACAGCCAAGAAGCTCAGAGAGGGGTGATCCCAGAGAAGGAACAAAAGGAATGTGAACCCAACCAAAGCCAGTGCATCTAAAGGTCCTACAGCATCAGCTGTGAGTGGCAGGATAAAGAGGCTCCAGATTGCCACGAGGCAAGAAAACGCTTCATGTACTGTCCTTTGGGAAGTCTCCTGGAAACCCAGAGAGAAGCCACCACGGCAAACAGGGAAACTCAATCCCATGAGCTATGCAGGTCAGACAAAGGATGTTTCAGCTGAACATTTGTGCTTCAAAAATTAAGAGAACTGGCAGAGTTCAGGACCGAACCTCTCTGGGTCACCACTCCTTGCAACACCTGACTCCAAGACTTGCAATAATTTCCTCCATGTAAGCACCAAGAGAAAGCCTTCAGTGCACTTCAGCATCTCCCACTCACACTGCACACTCAAATAACCCCCAAGAAAGGAACTCTCCACTCCAGCAGCTTTGAAGGGAAGGAAAATTACAGGTGAGGGTTGTAAATTGTGAGAGCACAGCCTAAGCCACAGCTAATCACTGAGATGACCAGGAGCAGCCGTGCATTAAATCCATCCAGGCTTTCTAATCTGTGCTAAAACCACAGCAACTCCACCAAACTTAATGATCAAAATGTAAGCACAGATGTATGATCCCAGGGGAGCACAAACAGCCTGGGCAAGCCACACATGCTAATCCATCACTTCTCTTTCTTCAGCCTTGCACTCAGCTGTGCTCCCTCGTTTGGTTTGTCTCTGTCTCCTCCAGAATTTCTCCTCTCAGGACGGAAATACCAGACCAGTTTGGCCTGTGAAGTTCAGTGCCTGTCACAAGTTCTGTTGACTCCACACAACACCAGCCCCTGGTATTTCCTGCACCTCTCCCAGTCTTTCCTAGGATGCTGCATTTGTTTCCATAGTAATATCAGCTGTTTGCCCTCCTCCTTCATTGATTTTGACCAAGGAATGGCTCTGTCTCCCTAAACTTTATCTGCTCAGTGTAACGAAACCAGCAGAACCAAGTCTGACTTAGTGACATGAGCTTATATTTTGATTCATTGGCTGATGAATCCACCTCAGTAAAGATAATGAGAAGTCAGTCTCCAGTTTTTATGATACACAACATCCGCTTTTAAGAAAAGCAGTGTCTCACATGCAGAGGAGAAAAGGAACAGTTCTCAGACACCTTTTGGGAACTGGTGAAAATCCAGTTTTGCTCAGCTCTAATCGCTGCCCAGTCTGATGGCAAGAGCTTGAAACCAGCAGCAGTAAAATTAAATGTCATGAGCTAATACACTAGAATATGGGGGCCTAAATTAGGGGTCAAAGGCAGCATTTCTTTATAGAAGGTTTTCTCCTTCAGGCTTCAAGAAAAATCTCAACCCCCAGATCCTTATTTAGATGTCCAACATGGCCCAATATTGAGCACTCAACACCTCCTGCCCAGAGATGTCTGATTCCTGCTCTGCCCTCTCAAATATCAGACCTTTTCATTGAGATGTGTTCCCTAAAGAGGAGCTGTCAGGAGGGATTACCCAGCCTGGCACTGGAGCTAAGCTCTTTAGGGCAGGGACTGTTTTGTTTACAATTTAAAGAGCATTTTGCACACAGGACCCTGGTCTGTGACTGTGGCCCTTGCGCTCTGGCAGGACGTGCACGAGCCAGGTCCAACACCTGGTTTCCAAAAACAGGCAGGAGCAGCTTTTGAAACAGAAGCAGGCAGGGTTAATCCTTGGATAATGAATATCCAGGGACAGACTCCACCTGACCCCTATTTACTAATGGCTGGGAACATTCTGTGAAGCCGGAGGATTTATCTGTCTTCTAAAGCTCCCCTGTATATATGATTTTCCTTCACTCTATACAGAACACCCCCAGGCACGTGCTGGGATTCTTGGGGTGTCCTGTGCAGGGCCAGGAGCTGGACTTCAGTGATCCCTGTAGGTCCCTTAAACTCAGGATATCCTCTAATAACTTTTGCTAAGAGGTCTACAAGCTGACAAATCTAGAGATGGTTGTTGAACACAGATGCATCTCCTTTTCTTGTTCAGCAAGAAAGATGTTCATTTTCTCCCTCATCTCACCAGTGTTAACAACTTCAGACCATGTCAGAACACTCCAATTCTCCTGGGACACCTGAGGGTCTAAATGAAAATGGTCTACTTCCCACACACCTTGCGTACAGCAGCTATCAGAGTTCATGGAATAATTAGCACATTTTGCTGCTGTTTATTACAATGTTTGTTTGCACTTGCAGTGCAGGAACTACACGCCGGAAGAGAACAGGAGGGGAAGGAGAAAGCTCAGTGAGCCGTGAGGGCAAGGACCTTTGGGCCACCTGAGGATTCCTGCTCAATTCCTTTCCTTCCACGCTCCCTCCTGCTCTCCAGGGCATGAAATAAGAGCATAAGAAGCCCACCACTGTCACAGAATACAGAACAGCAGAGCAGAAAAGGCAGAAGGAATGACACAAACGTCCTCTGAGAGTACAAGAGGAATGAAAATGTCCTCAACCTGAAAAAAAGCCCCAGACACACACAAAGTGATCAGTGTGGAGGCTTTGCTGAAAGAACAAACCCAAGTGTCACTGGATGGCCATGATTAAAAATAGCAAAAGCTCCTGTACCACTAAAAACCCTCTTGGAATCTTTGTTACTATTATTAATTGCTCTTTACTTTAAAAAGTCCCCAGGGACCAGTGAGATGTGCAAGTGTCTGACCGTCCCAGATACAATATCCTGCCTTTCATCTCCACCATCAAGAGCCAGTATTTGTTTTCACAGCCCAAACCCCAGAAGTGCATTTCCCAACCTTACCCAGATGCACAGCGATGGAAATAATCCCCAGCAACACGAGCACAAATGAACACAGGGCAGGCTCCACCATTCTGATCCTTGCAGTCCCTTCAGGCTTGCAAAAGGAACCTGGGTAGTACCAAACTTATTGGGACAACACAATATTGTAAAACACAGCCAGGCTCCCATCAGGACACGTGGGCAGACAGCAAGAAGACCAGCCTTGGCAGAAGAATCTGGATGTCAGTCACTAAGAGCATGTGTAAAGCTGGGAAACCTCGTTTCCAACAATTTCCATGAAATAATGAATTTCGAATAAATTAAATAAGGCATGTTCCTCAATATCTACAGTGCTTTGGTTATTTGCAAGGTCCTTTACTCACCATCGCCAAAAAACCCACAGTTCATCCCCCTTTCGCTGGGAAAACTTGGCTACAAAAACCTGCCCCACCAAGACAGAGCAATGATTCCTCCAGCAAAGCAAGTCAGCTGAGAGAAGAGGAATAAAAAACTGCACCAGACAGAGGTCCCAAATCTCACCTCACACATTCTGGGGTTTCTCAGTTTACTAACCAAGCACATAAATACTGCAAGAATAACTGAGAGCACTTAGGTTGTGAATGCAGGTTAACTACAGCTTTGGCAAAGCAGCACGTTTCCTTGTGGGCACTGGGAATTATTGCAGCAGGAACCAACCAAATTGTTGCAGCAGAAACCAAAGAAATTATTCTAACAGAAAGCAAAAAAAAAAAATAAAAAAAAAATTAACATTTCCCTTCTAAGGAGAAATTAAGGGGGGAAAAACCCCAGCTTAGTTTATTTGATTGAATGAACAGTAAAAGGTAGATGCAATAATTTCTTTGACTTAAAATAAAGAAAATACTGATGAAAACTGGAGAAGGGGAGGCCAGAAAGGAGCCACAAAGGACACAGAGCAGATCTAGGGTGTAGAAAAAAATCTTGACAGGATGAGCAATGTCCTCAACAATCTTCACTGGCCATAAAAATGGAGAACTGAGTATTCCTTACGATAAAAAGACAAGGAAAACATATTCAGACATTCCCCCCTCATCCCCTGCCCACCAAGCACATGAAATAATCCTTTGGAACTGCCCATGCAAACCAGGACCAATCTCCTGGATTACACACGAAAAGATTACTTGTGGATGGGTTTTCTCCTCCTAAACCCATCTGTTTTAAGGTCAGAAAGGATCTGCTCCTTTGAAGGATCTAAGGAGGAGGAAAGGCCAGACCTCTCAGGAATGGCTAAGCTCCAGCCACAACATCATTAATCGTGGCTAATCTGGATTTCACGTGCAAAGGTAATTGGGTTCCAAGGCTCAATCAGCAATTAATTACCTGGGCACTCCTGAGCCAGAGGGGGGAGAACCCCAACAAAGCCCAAGGTGCACATCTTGGTTATCAGAAGGAGCAAACACTTCACCTGAGAGGGAACACTCAACATTCACCTTCAAGAGGGCTGTTCCTGCTCTCCAGCACTGGGGATGGTGCCCCAGGCAGGTGCTTCTCCAGGAATTCCTAATTCCTGCAGCCACTGAGACACCCGAGTACTGTCCATAGAGCCCTGACAACAGCAGCCTTGCTCCCACGTCACTGCACACACAGAGCACATCTGGCCCACGGGCACAGAGAAATCGCCCTTATTTCAGGGAACTGAAACCTGATTTCCTTGTGTCAGTCACAACACTCGAAGGTTGCACTCGGAGGTCTTTTCCACCCTTAGTGACGCCGTGATTCCAGACACACGCACAGCTCGACTGGTTTGCTGGCTGCATCACAGAGGGATCTCATTCCAAATTATACCACCACACTTCCAAGTCCTTGCAAAGCAGGGCCAGAGCTGATGTGCCACAGCCTGCAGGGACAGACAGCAAAGCTCCCCCTTAGATCTCTGCACCTCTTAAAGCACGTGCAGTTATTGCCTGAATGGACTCCTGGTTTCATTCAGTCACTTCTTCTCACCCCATTCCAGGCCAGGCTGGACAGGGCTTGGACCAAACTGGGCTATGGAAGATCCCTGCCCATGGCAGGGGCTGGAACCGGCTGAGTTTTAAGGTCCCTCCTAACCCAAACCATTACATGATTCCAAAAAACTAGAAAAACCCAAAAACTAAGTCGGAGCTGGTACACTGCTGCCTCCAGCCTGGGACTTTCCCACAAAAGCGAAGCAGAGCAGAGTTTCAAACGCTTCCTAAAATAATCTCGTTATCTAATGCCTCAAATGATACCACTTCATTTTTGAACTTCTGTAGGGGTGAACAATGTTCCATTAAAACTCCCACCTGATCTGCTTGGAAGTATCTTATACCAAGAAGTATCTTATGATATATCAAGAAGATATATATGATATATACCTAGGATATATATGAGATATTTAGATATGTATGGCAGGTAAGGAAGCCACACATTTCACCTGGAGCAGCAGGACTGACCCTGTGCTGGAGGAGGCTGGATGGGCTCCAAGACCCACCTCTGCTGGCTTTCCCAGGACTGCAGCTGTGCCAACCCTTCCTACAGCTCCTTTTTCAGGCAGCATTCAGGGCAGAAATAAAGTCCATATTCTTAGGGGGGGGGAAAATGAAAGGGAGAGGGGAAAACACCATCTCTCTCATCCCTCCTTAGACACTTCTCATTGCCTGGACAACGCCTCAAGGCACATGGTGGGATTTTGGGGGGTCCTGTGCAGCGGCAGGAGTTGGACGTGGATGATCCTTGTGGGTCCCTCCCAGCTCAGGGTGTTTTGCTATTCCATGAAGATGCAGAAAGGGAAGGAGGCAGCAGACAACTGCTGGGACCCTCCTCCCAGCCCTCCCTGCCACTTTTCCACACTTTCCCTGCGTGTTTTATCAGAAACAGATGGGCCCTCTGACCAGTGGATTATCGAGTTCCCTCCACAGCTGCACAGCTCTGAAATTGCAGAAATAGCAGTCTCTGGAATAAATTTCTCCTGCCACTAACAACTGCTTGCCTCGCTGGAATGAAGACCATAGTGGGGCTGGAAAGCTTTTCCTCCAGTGTCAGGAGCCATGGGTGGGTTTATTTTGAGCCACAATGTATTTCTGTATTCCACAATGAAATTCCAGGAGCGTGTGCCAGATGACCCTCCCCTCCCCAGAAGAGAAAAGCAGCTTGTACAGTCTGCACGAAGCATGAGCACAACGCAGACCAGAGAGGTAAAATAATAAACATTCCTTATCCAAGAGCCATTTGATGGGAAAGAAAAATATGGCCACTAATCCTAAATGGCTTCTGTTCTGCTTGGGTCAATCCAATCCCAAGTTTATATCCAAACCAGAAGTTTCCAAAGCCACAGTGATTTTCACCAACAGCAATGGGCACTTCATCCCTCAGCACGTTCTCCCTGCATAATGGCCTTATTTTGGGCATGAGGACTCCAATAAACAACGCCAGAGCAGCTTCTGTGAAACACTGCAAACAGATCCACATCTGCAATATCAGAGAAAAGGGGAGGGGGGAATCAACCCAACCCAACCCAGGTGGAGCGTACAGCACTACCCTCCCTCCAGTATCTGCCTGTGAAATTTTGTCACCACAGATGCAGGTGAGGCCCTTTATCTCCTTCCCAGATGGCATTCAGAGAGTTTAAGCATTTCTTTGTACCACCCCACAAACCAAGAAAACACCTTCTAATTCCCTGAGAAGAAAACCACCCCAGCTCTCCCAAACAAACACGACTCGGTCAGTAACTCATCATTACCACGAAGTATTTTTGGGTTTGAAGCTTTTTCTTTCCCGTACCCACAGGGAAAGCACTCAAGATGTGCCCTAAGGCAGAACACAAGGCTCGAGCTTGGGAAGCAGCAGATGTGACACTAATGCAGATTCCTGGGTCCTTCAAAAACCAGACTGCACCTTTCAGACTTCGCCCCGCTCAGCATCGCTCTGCAGAAATGAAATTCACTGCGGGGCCTCCAAAGAGGAGGAAACAACCAGCAAAGTCACTGGCAAGGGAGAACTTCACAGATGCTGCTTATTTGTGCAGAATATAAATGGAAAAGGAAACGTTTCAAACTTCTCATGGCCGATCTCTTTGCTGTCCTGGGCACTAACAAGGCGCTGGGAATCAAAGCCCCCACGGATGCCGGACGGAGAGGGACTTGGGACAGGGGAATGGGTTCACGGTGATCCATGCTCCTTCATCTCTAAGGAGAAAAGGTAGTGCAGGGCCATTTATTAACTCTCCAATGCTGAAAACAATCCCACAGCAACAGCCCAACCTTAAAGAAGCAGACCAGGGTACGAATGAGTGAAGGAAGGGGAGGCAATTCTCACCAGGAAAAAAAACCCACCTTTCAGGAGCTTACAGCTGGAAATAATGACACAAAACCTTCACAGAATCTTCTACACTACCCAATATTCCTAATATTGTAACATCAAAGGATTTATTCACCTGCAGCCACAGAAATGACCAACCCGCTTGCTTTCAGTGTCCTTCCCTTCCCGGGGCACAACAAAGGCAATAAAACAGCTCAATGCCTGTACTGAGCCACGGATTCAGGTAACGGAATAATCTGCCCTAGGAAGAAAAGCATGGAAAAGAAAAGCGGCCTCATTGGGATGTTAATGAATGCAGCATCATTAACACTAAATTACCAGCTGCAGAGCTAAACACAGAATGTAAGTAGACTTTGAACCAAGCCAAGCAAGTTAATGGTTGCATCAAACAACGAGGTCAACCATTCCACTGCCCCAGTTATTAAAATGGGGATTCTTGTTGTTATAGGATGACATTAAAAGGAATTTACTGACGCTTTTATGTTTTACATTCACTCTTGGAGTGCTACAGTTATTCAAACTATTTGGCACGCTGAGTTTACGGCCACAAAGGGTGTTTTGTTTCTGGTAAAGTGAAGGACAAGACAGACAAGGACAGATAAAAATAAGAGGAAGAAAAGGAGACAGAAGATGACAGAGCAATGAAACTGCAGGGCCACATTGAGGGGAGCATCTCACTGAAGGCTGGAGTGCAAAACCTTCTTAAAACAAAGGCCACAGACCACTAAGCAAAAGAATTACACTGCCAAGGGCAATTCCAGTCCTTCCCAGTCCCTTTTCACTCTCTGCCAGGAATAATAAACAGGAACAAGCCAGAGAGACATTGCCAGTCAGCCCCTCTGTCCTGCCCCACCACACCACGTTTCACAACCACGTTCTGCAAAAAGCTCTGCATTTCCATCTCTCATTTTACAGCTAACCTGGCTGAAGGCAGGATAAAACACCAGAAAACAAAAGCCACGCTCAGGGCTGGGAGCTGGACCCAACATAAACTTGGAAAGGAAAGGAATCAATTACTTCTTCCCCGCTCATTTTGGCCCTTTTTTTGAGAGAGCACATTTTATTGTGCAAGTTCCTTTCCTAAGAAGAATTTATCCACCTTCTGCAATAAAACAGCTCCCAGGAGAGGCACCTATGGAATTTCTCACAGGCAGACAGTCAGCAGTTAAATAAGGTCTGACTGGAATCCTCTGTTACATCCTCCCTGCGGATGGGAGCCAGCCCAGCCTTCCCCCAGTACACATAACCTGGCAGGGAAAGGGCAGATCCCTCAGAAGGAAAGTTCACCCTGAATGTGGATGACTGAGGACAGGGTGGGAGTTCATGGGGTGACCATCACACACCTCCTGAGGGAATCCAGGAGTGAGAAACCAGTTCAGTCCAACCTGTGCTTTAAACCTGAAACATTCCCACCAGGGAAACCTCGGAGGGGCAGCCCTACCTCTCCCTACAATAGCACGTGATCCCACATTTCCAGTGAAAAAAGATCCCCGGGCTTCCCACAGGAACAACAGTGTTGGGAGAAACACTGTGAGAGGAGGAGGCGGCAGCAGAGGGAGGGATGGAACTGGAAGAAGCCCGAGTTGTGTGATATGCTACAAAATTCCTGCCAAATCCACCTATAATAAGATTTTTCTGCAAGAATTCCAAGAGGATCCAATATGTTTTAGTCACCAGCCTTACAAAACAAGCCAAGCTTTGTGTTGTACTTGGTGCTTTTGGGCACCATCTGCACTGCTGGGTTTCTTCTGTGGTCAACCAGCGTCCTCATGAAGAAATAAAGGGGTTTTGGGTTTTTTTTTTTTCCAGCTAGCAGGGACCCCTTGATTCAAACAACATCCTCTATGAAACAGCACTCTAAACAATATCTGGTGTTTTATAAAAAACCTCGAGCTGCAGGGGAAAAACCTGACCACGTTCTATTTAAATCCACCACAAATTCCACGAGGATATGCCCAAAATTACAGCGAAGAGACAAGGACAGCAGGTGCACGTCAGGAATGCCACGGGGGAAGGATGCAAAGCAGCCACGGGGGGAGTGAGCTGCACATCCCCTTGTCTGGGCACATAAAGGTCTAATAAACAGCTCCGTGCTCCCGGGTATCTTCCCCTCGGCAAGAGAAATGGCTTGGGGAAGGGAGCTGGGACACACAGCTGGAATTCTGGGGGGAAATGTCAGCATTTCCTCCGAATGCTGAGCGCAAGTTGTGAGAGTCATCGCTCCAGAGTGCCCCGCTTGCTGACTGGGCCCTCCACCAGCATCCGACCGAAGGAAATCTGAAATAAATCTATGTAATAGCCAATTAAAAAAGAGAAATCTGTGCCCCTTTCTTCACTCGAGGGAAAGTAAAAGACTTCAGCATCTAAGGAGGGGGGGAAAAAACATACCCAGCAGTAGGTTTGCATAACTAAAGCACCCAGAAGAGGCACAAAAAACATTCTCCCCTAAAAAAAAAAAAGGAAAAGAAAAAAAAAAAGGCTGTAAATGAGAGCACTCAGGCACTCAGGTCACTGCAGTAAATCACAGCCCTTAATTTCATGTGAAAGGAGGGAATGTTAGACGACCACAGGACCCTCAAAGAACCCTTTGTTAGGAGGGAGCCCTGTGCATAAATACGTTTCACAAGCCCAGAGAAAGGAGGCTTAGAAAGGAAAATGCCTCTGGATTTTTTCTGGCCTTATTTTATCACCTTTCAGAGAATAAAGAAGCTGAAAAGCAAGAAGAGCTAGAACTGACAATTAACCTATTAGCACACACGAGTAACCATTTTATTTGCGCTATTTCAGCAGCAAAGAGCTCCTCCAAAGCTCTGTTACACCTTTGAAGTCAGAGGAACTCAGGAGAAGCAGAAGAAGAGCACAAAGCAGAAGTTATTCTGTTTTTACCCTTACTGCAGATCACACCGTCACCAGTGAGATGGATTAATAAGGCTAAAAATACCCTCTCCTGCCAGATAAACATCATCAGTAGCCAAAACCAATGGCTGCATCCTGCACTTCTGGAGCATCTTCTGCTGCTGTGTTGTCTCCTCCCACCCCCATCTCAAACAGACATTTCACAGTGCATTTAACAGCACTCCAGCTCCTCTCTTGGGAAGACTAACATGGAAATTTCCATGTGAATGTCTGCGGTAAATTGGGGCATGCTCCCAAAAATCCTCATCAGTGACTTATCTCCTCACACTCGACCGTGTGAGCTTCCCCACCACTTCACTGGAAACGTCCTGGCAAGTCATACGTGACCAAAAGCTGAGCCAAGAAACAGCTGGAATGTCCCCAAGGTTGGTGCTGTGCTTTCCATGGAACCACAACCCCGAGACAGCCTCGAAGAAGAGCTTTCAGGTCACAACAGTCCAAAAGCCAGGGGCTCCAGGGGGGGACAGGGAAGACGTTCTCTAAAACCCCACGGCAAAGCACGTGGAGAGACCATTAAAAGCTGTGCTTTTATAGCCAATTAATGGAAGAGATTGGGGGGAAAACAATCTGCACGAGGACTCTGCTGATGTGCTTTGGTGCTACCAGTCATTCCGACACAAGCAGCAACCTGTGTTGCCTCCACTGCACTATCCCAGGTGGAGTCACATCTGACGGTTCCTGTTTTTTTCTCTCTTTCCCCCTAAAAATGAGTATTTGTGTGGGAATGGGAGCATTTCTCATCAGGAATGCACCAGCCCGTTCTCTGACACGACGTGCCGAGTCTGTAATTAACGAGCCTCGAAATGGATGCAGCACTTTTCTAAAACCGAGTCCCACATTAATTACACCCTCCCGGAGCATCCCGCATTGTGGGCTGGGATAAATGGAACGCTGGGCGGCACACGATGTGAGCGGTCATCAAACCACGTGGGAACAGAGGAGCTGGACTCCTCTTCCACGGGCACGTCCCCCGTGCTCCTTCCCAAAGGGGAAGGACACGCTCAGACGGGAGCTGGCAGCCGAACGCTTGAGCCTGAGCTTAAATGGTTTGTCAGCAGACGTGGCAAATGGACTTCTCACGAGAGCAAGGAGTGACGGGGCGAGGGGGAACGGCTCCACAAGGAGGGTCTGCCCAAAGAGCACGGTTATCAGCGTAGAGCTCGGCTGCACAGAACAGCAAAGCTCTCCTGATCCCCCGTGGATTTCCCTTTCCCCCCCTAACACTTTCCTCACACAGCAATGTTTATCAGCATCCCCTGCAGGAATACGGGGACGGGATCAATGGGAAGTCGCTGACTATGTATCTCATTCTAATTATGGAGAGGATTCCCGTATCATGGAAGAGGACAGAATTCCTGCTGCTCTTAGTGCTGAGCTGCCTTCACACGTTTAACAAGTAAAACACGGCAGCAGAGTGGCCTCGTATCTCCAAAGGCACAGCTGGAGACTTCCTTCCTCCCTCCAAGCCAAACCACGCTGTGATCAGTCCCAAAGGAAAGGCCACCTCCAAAATCCCCCACTGATGATCAACTGTGTCACAGGGAATCAAAACTCGAGCATGAGACACAATAAACACGACATTTGTGTTGAATTATCAATGCCTTTTCATGACAGAGCAATGACAAGACTTTCACGAGCAAACTGGCCCGTGAAGAGGGAAACTCAGAATGAAGGATCATGATGAAAAGCTTCATTTTGATCAACAATACACAGTAAATGTATTTATTATCAACAGCTCTCAGCTTGGGGGGTATTAAACAACTGACTCCAGTCCCCGCCTGAAAAGAATTTTAATGGTTTTTACTTAGTCCAGACCGATGAAAACTTCACTTCATAACATACTTCAACTTATGCAAAACCATTTTTCACCTGAAATAACAGCCTGCTGTCCTCCTAATGAAGCACTGAAAACCTACAGAACCCATAATTGCTTAAATTCTCACCAAATTCAGTGCCATGAGGTCACAGGCCTGCGTACTACGTGTGAATAGGCACAATAAACGCTCAGACAGGGCAAGGACTAAAACCCAAGCATTAACTTCCCAACTTAACTAAGCACAGTGGACAAACCATTAAACAAATTTGAATCTCAAAACTAATAACCACCTCCCCTCCACCCACAGAAACAAGGGAGGAATCTACACGTTAAAAGCAGCCAACTCTTGTAAACAAGAACTGGCATCACTCCAGACCCCAAACTGTGCTTCCAGTAAGGAGCAAAATTGGAACTCAACCGAAGAGAGATCTGGAACAAGTTTGTTATCACGGAATTAAACCACTGCTAATTTATTTGGCCAGAAAATGCAAAACTGCTGCTCCTTGCACACATTCAGCAGGACGAAGGGGTGGCTTGGACAGCCAGTTGGGAGCAAGAACGAAGACCAGACATACGGTACAGAACAGCCTTCCAGAAGTCCACAGGGAATGGATTATACACGGCTTAAATGGCCTAATCCACTTTACTTTCAACAGGTCCCACATAAACAAGGCTAGAATGCATGTTAAATAAAAGCCCCATGAAATTTTAATGAAAAGCAATATGCAGCTACAGAAACTAATCTGCTCAATGGAATCATTTCATAAGTGGCGAATTCCACAAAGCAAGAGGCAGTTTGAAAGACAAGTCATGAAATAACCTTATCTAACAAACATCTGAAAATAGCAGGAAGATTGCTCCCAGGGTAAAGGAGTACAAACCAGAATGTTTTCGGAGCCCGAACGAAGCCGTTCCGAACTCTGCCACTGACGTTACCTTGAGCAAAACATCTCTGTGCTTCTTCAGCTGGACTTGTTATTTTAATACATCCTTTAAGTTAGTGACAAGTTCAATAGGGCACCAGTCTTGCCAGGATATTGGAGATTACTGTCACACAAATCACTGTAATTATTTACAAACACAGCAGACATGCCCAGTGCCACAAAGAGTCCTGTCCCTCAATTGCCCAGCACATCTCCCTCCTCTGCCAAGCCCTTGATTATGGAAATGAACACCCAAAATCTAAACCTCGCTGCATTTCTGACAGCTCATCAATACAAATAAGATTTACTTGCATCACAGTCACCAGGCATTTCTAAGAACACAGAGGCAGCTACTCCACAGGCTGCGGGCCAGCACAACAGATGCAAGAATAGATTTTGCCACAAGGTAAAACAAGATCAGGAAAAAAACCCTGAATCTTTATTTTCAGGGCTCAGCTCCTTCCTATGGTTGCAGCCGTGGAAAGAAGCAGCACGTGAACAGTGTTTGCTGTCCGCAGACACAGCCAGAGCTTCCTTCCACACACATTTCATCTCTTACCCCTTGAAAAGGGGGGCGAAATAAAGCTTTCCAGGCAGCTGAGCTTTGGCTCGGGCTGATAAAGGAACAAGAGAATGGAACCCGGAGCCGTGGGTGGAACAGGACCATGGATAAGGACTCTGGAATAGTGTAAACCAGATTATCAGAGCCCTCTGGCACGGCGTAACCCCAGCTGGCAGCTCAGCCCCACGCAGCCCTTCTCATTTAGGTTTATAAACATTACACAGGTCCAGCTTATGTGCTAATCTTTGTGTAGTAAACAGTGAGTGCTGACCACCAGCCTGCCTTTTTACACCTGAATTCACTGCTTAGAAAGCAGCTACTAAATCCGACCTGCGCGAGGGATCCCCGACAGCATCATCAAAACCTCCCATTTTTCCTGTCACTTCACTGAATGAACCAGCCCAGCCTCCAGAGTCTCTGAATTTTCCATTTTTCCCGGGTATAATGAAAATTACACAGTACAAAATACGTGTTAAGTTCAGACTCCACCTGGCTTTCTTTAATCGCCTCTGAGTGCCCCACACAGATCAATGAGTGCACCAGCAGCAGGCAGGAATAAATAGTAAATAGTGTTTTAAAGCAACTTCAGATGCTGTTTAATGAAAATGACCACGTGTTCTAAAAAATCCTTGGCTCCAAATACCAAGAGTATTTCCCCAGAGGAAATGAGAGGTTCACTTCAATATTTCTGTATTATTCTGAAATCTGTCTTCACAAGGAAGGGGGAGACACACTTATCTGCCTTAATATGCAATCATAAATTGAAATGCTACCACAGAAATCACTCACATATGCATCAAGCCAACCAGAAGTATTACAGGAACGAGAGAGACAGAAAAAAAAAAAAGATAAATTAGATTAGTCTTTTGTTCACTGTGTCACATCAGATTCTCTTGAAACAACTTGAAAAATGAATGTGTCAGGAAATTGCTGCTGCTTATCAGTTCTACAAACCGAAACACCAAAGAAACCAGACAAATAGGATATTTCCCCCCCTTCTAATGTGCAAGATAATTGCAGTAAATCATATGTTTCATTCCTTAATTATTTTGAATAGGGAACAAATGATAAAGAGTGAAATACCGAGAAAAAAACCAGGCTGCCATAAAAATGAAGAGAGGAGGGAAAATGCTGTAGAGAAGCAATACTACAGGGGCACTTGCTGATTCTCTGATCCTACAAACAACCCAGCAGCAGGTCCTCCAACATCTGCAAAACCGGCTCCTGCCCTGCCACTCCCTGAACAAAAGGGAACAGCGACAAAACCAGACTTAATACACTAAACACTCCCAGCTCCAAGGGCCAGCAGCCCTGTCTGCAGGGCGCTACCTGTGTCTTCCAGACAGGTAAATGCTGCAGAGCTGCACACCTGCAGCTGGGACACACACACACACACAGCAGTGTGCCAGGGCACCTTTTGGCACTGCCTGGAAAATCCAGTTAAAGACTCCAGGTACCCTCCACCAGCTCACCCGTGTCCGACCCGGAGTGTCCCTTCCACGGGGGTGTGGGGCTGTGCAACGCTCAAAGCAGCTTTGTGTTGCTTTTAGGGCACTTTTTTGGTATTCTTCCCCTTCACAGGTAAATAAGACCACGCAGCTGGGTTTGCTTTCCAAGCAGTCCCAGCAAAGAATTCACTTCGGGAAGCAGAGAAGCTGTAAAGTCACCCTGAAGGCAGCTGGGCATTGAGGCAGGGCCAGGCAGGACTGTCACACTGATGACACTGAGAGGGGAAAGGCCATTTCTTCTTTACAGTCGGCAAAAAATGGGCAATTTCCAGCATCAAACCCCTCAACCTCCTGCCTGCAGCTCAGCTCCAACTGTGCAGCTTCCTCACACGCCTCAAACGCCAGCTACGTGTTCCCTGTGCATTTATCAGAGCCCTCAACACTCCAAATCATCCAATATTCAGCAGGCAATTTGTTTTGCCTCTGTCTGCCACAGGAGTATTAAAAGTTTTATCAGCCTGAATGCAAAAAACTTGGCTTTGAATGAGCTCAAGCATAAAATAAAAAGTTATTTTGCCAATAAAAGACCCCTCCGCTTCCTCTCCCCACGGTCACGGCAGAAGAGCTACAACACACCCACGGACTCCAGTAAAGCAGTTCCAAACTCTTTTTGCCACACCAGAGCATTTAACACACATTCTCTTCTTTAAATATCTAATGCAGCTCTTGGGAGCAATCAAAAAAAGGGAGAGCCAATATAATTTATAATCCAGGAAAAAGGAAATCAAGGAAAATGCAAACTACTCGAGTATGTTTATGACAAGAAGCGATGCCAATCTATTTGTTTGCTATAGTGTATCTGGAAGAAAATTCTAATTACAAACAGCTCTCTTGTCCCTTCTGTGGCATCACAAGGTACACGATTCACCCAAATCCTCCAGTGAGCTGTGGAAGCTCCAAGTGAGGGTAAACAACAAGGAAACAGGGGTTTAACCTGTATTACAGTGTCACCTTCGCTAGAGTCAGAGTCCCAACAGAGCCACTAATCACAAGTCCGTGAACTCCACCCCCACAAACACTGAGTTTCCTTCCAACCAGATGTGCAAAGAATTCACAGCATCTTGTTCAGCAACGATTATTAACAGGAGAAACAACATACAGGCTGAGTAGGAATGACTTGAGAACTACCTTTCATGCATAAATCATCCAAACTGTGCTTCCTAAAGCCTGAGGCAGCAGGGTAAGGACAGGTGCCAGTGACAACACCAAACATGTGAGAACCCCCCATTCCTATGACGTGCTGAACTAATGGCACTCATTATAAAAGAGAGAAAATACCTTTTGATGCCAAATGAAGCAGGAGCAAAGAAATCAACTGGCAATTCAAGTGGCACGGCAAGGCGGATGTTTTAAATCGAATCCAAACGCTGTGAGTGTTCCATCCAGACACACAGGGCGCTGTTTATAGCAATTAAAAATCAACCAGAAAACCAAACACTTGGATTATCTCCCCGAGAACAGACACATTCTGTCCCTGAACAGAATCCTTTCTTCCTTCAGAGGTCAATGGTTATTCTGTTCGTACAATTATCACTTTAAACCCACAGTCTGCACATTTCTCCCTGGCAGACTCCAGACATCCAGGGAAGCTCTGCAGTCTCCCACCTTTGAACCAAGGAATTCCTTCCAGGACTGTGATGTCCCAGCTCCCTCCCTTGGGACTTAACACATCAGAGAAAAGTGTTCCCAGTTACACCACGAACTGGCTAATTGCTCAGAAATGTGTCTTTAGCAGACAAAATTGGATGAAAATCAGCTATTTCCCCAAGTGCAGGAATCTTGTATTGTCGCAAGAGACGTCTGCAATCCTCCTGGGAGCCAGCTGTAAATCCCAAACGCTGCAGAGGAGTCCCAGGGAGACTGGGAGGGGTATCCATGGATTCCCTGCCTCCCCATTACATCCATATATTCAAAGCCATCACCTTCTGCCTGTTATCTCTGTGTGTGTTCCCAAGCCCTTCACCCACACCAGCCGGGCTGATTTCCAACAGACATATACGAGGACTGGGCTTTCCCACCCATGGAAAATTCCAGCATCAGCACACTGTTAGAAACACAATCCCAGCACGGCCCAAGTCCTCCCCACAGTCGAGGATTCACACGGATTCAGGCTGCTCACATCAGATGGGAAGGGTCTTGTGTGCCCAGTTCAGAGAGGTCTTAAAACAAGGGAATTTGGACAAGAGCTGTCTGCAGGAGATGATAAATTAATTTTTTTTTAAAAAAAAAAGAACAAAAATCAAGCAGCTGCTGCCAAGCGAGGTCTTGGCTCCAAGTTTTCTGGAAGTGCTGTGTGGGCAGGCAGATGAATAGCTCCCTACCCACCCCTGCTCTCCTGGCACCCAATTATTTCCGGTTCTCCTCGCACAAGAAACACCAGTTCTGTGAAAGGGCATCTGTGCTCAACAGTGTTTTAATGCTCACTTCGCATCAGCTGGGCACAGCCAGGGAAATGACACCTCCAGTAACGCTCCTGGGCTGCACGTTACACGAGAGGCTGGACGTGGAGCGGATGTTCCCCAGGGGGAAGGTTATTTACTGGGGTGCTGGGGCTTCCCAGAGAGCCCCCTGGAATTCCAACATTCCCATAAAACAATCAGTTTGGCCAGTTTGGGCCTCCACTCCGAGGGGTGATCAGATCTCCAAAGACTTTTAAAGAAGTACCTGAAGGTGAAGAACTAAGTATAAAGACGGTAACAGCTTCTCTGAGCAATAGAGAATAACACACAATATAGAGAAAATGTTACAGAAAGGGTTAATTGGGTTATAAAAAGGTGTCACCAGCTGTGTCTAACGAGGTATCCAAGGACAAAGACCACGCATTTAATGCTCATAAGAGCATTGTACTATTCCAGTATCAGCCTTTGCAGATGGTGCCCACAGTGCACTAAGATGCAAACGCAATTATGCTTTCACAGTGATAAAGTGAAGCCAAGATGCTTCCAGCTGCAATTCTGTTTTTAAGAGCAGAAAATCATCGAGAACCGGTGCAGGTAGAAACTGCCCCTCCTGGAATATTTTCTCATCCAGGACCAGACACCTGGAGCCAGCTGCTCCAAAGGCCCTGGGTGGCAGAGCCAGGAACGCCCAGCAGCTCCGGGGTGACCTGTGGGGCCAGCACAGCCCTTGGGGCCGTGTATTTCACCCCCTGAGGAAGTTACCTGGAAGAACTGACCCTCCAGGAGCAGCCACTGTCAATTATTTCACCTTTGATCTCCTGAGCCCTGCTCAAGAAGGGCTGCTCTCAGGAGCGTGGTGAGCCAGGTACAGACACGTGTCCTCCAGAAACCACGGGCAACAACAGCCCTTAACACCCAGACTTCACGACTTCCACACTGAGACCACCCAGGGGGACTTGTAAGCACTTATTTTAAAAAACAACGGCACACTGGGCATTATTTCCCCCGACTCCTGCTTTTCCACATCACCTCTTGCACTTGGATAACACTCAGCTTGTCAAGCTCCAGCACATCAGCACCAGCCAGGTCTGTTCTCCCCAGGAGCCGTCACTGTTCCCTTGGTCTAATTCCAGTCCCAATGACACCCCGGCAAACGCCACCATCCTGAAGGCCACCAAAACACACGACACACACAGAAATACCAACAGACACTTGTAACACTGCGCAGAATTAAAATGATCTTTAAACAAGTGGATTAGCCGATGGATTTGGATGGATTGGATGCTCAGCACAGCTAATAATATCTTACACGGAGCAGAACAGCCAAAGCTTAATTGATGTGACAATCACAGGCACGGTCATTGCCCAGGGACCTGGACACACACTGACACATCCATTAGGTGAGAAGTTGAGTAGGAAGAACTTCCAGGCTGCTCTTCGCCAAATGTTTCAAAAAATATGTGAATGAGATCGTTCATAGCTCATAATAAATATGTTACTCCTTTTAGGGGAAAAAAAATAATAATGAATAAAAACAATCAAGTGTGTGACTGGATATGCACAATGAGGGGAAAAATGATTTGGTGCAGAAGTCGGTGGGGCCAGGGAATTCAAACCTTAGGTGGAATTTGTCTGCTAAAACTCCATGTCAGAAAAAGATAAAAATCAAAGATTGCTAATTGAATATTTGAAAATCTTCTGTTATAATTGAGGGCAAAATTTGCTCTACAAAAACAAGAGCTGTAGATGTGACACTACCTTTAATGGTGTGCTGTGGCAGCAATGCAGCTGCACAGATATAAATACCCACATTAACCAAAGATAATTTCAGCTCTGGAATAGTATTTATGTACTTTATGTTCAATCAACTTATTCCTAAAATCAGCCTCATCAATGACAGGGGATTTGAGTTTTAAGAAGCATTTTCTTCTCAAGTGTTGCTCTAAGCCTTGTTTGCGCCTCCTGGTTCTGATTGAACTTCCTCAAAATTCTGCTTCCAAGATTGTCTCTACCAAGCAATAAAGCAGAAGCTTTGCGTCACTAATACACAAACATTTAAATACGTATTTTCATGGTTTCTTGCTTTTGCATCTATTGAAGAGAACGCCAAAACCAAACGACAATTCCCACAGAAGCCAAGAGTTCTGCCCAAGCAGAGACCTCCAAAGCAGCACAAGCCAGCAATTGTTTGTGTAGAGAACAATGGCTCTTTCTACTGGGCGAGCTCATTAAACAGGCTCAGGAGGCTGCTTGGGAATCACAACCAACATGCAAGGTGATTTTGTTATCAGCCAGGATCTCCTGGGACATCCCGACCCTCCACTTCAGCACAAGAGAGATAATGAGCTGCAATTACAGCAAGACACAATTTCAAAAATATGAAATAAAACAAAACCGGTTGATGGCAGGGTAAACACAGCGAGTGATCTGCAGCTTTCATCACAATATTTGAGTGAAATCATCTTCACTGAGAGGCTGATGAACATAGAAAAACATAGAAAAACCCCCAGCCAGATCCTCATCCTTTTCTCTTCGTTACACCCATGTTTTGCATCACTGAAATCCCACTTGAATTGCACTTTTAATCACCTGCTCTGTTTTCCCTGCTCTTCCTCAAATTGCTGCAAACTGGCAAAAACAAACCGGCAAAGTTTGGTAACAGATGGTAGGAGCAATGTGGGATCCCCTCGGTGGCTGGAAGCAGGAATTCAGGCACTTCTGTCACTCAGCGAACAGCAGAGCCCTCTGAGAACATGACTCGCCCACATTCGGGGGGGGGGGAAATTATTACTGCCGAAAAATATAAATAAGAATGTGTTTTTAAGCTTCGATTAGCCACAATTACGGCATGTATTAGGCAAGCAATGGACCGTGTAGTACAAGGGGAGAAAGAAAAATCTCTCACTGTTGTTTTATGTCATCTCCAGGAATCAACCAAACCATTCTCATGGTGCTTTGGTTACCCCTCCCTGCTTATAAACACTTCTTCAACCCGCTGACCCAGCACCTCTGCTCTTCTGGCTGCTTCCTAGAGCTCCTCACCTGGCAAAAATTCAGATTTTCTGCACAGAGACACCTCCCTCACACGCACGAACCGGGAGGGGGTCACCCAGTTCTCTCCACACTTTTCTGGCCTGTGGGCTTGACGAAATACCCCAGGGAAACCTGGGATATTCCCTGAAAGACTGGATTTTACCTAAGCACAAGCGATGGCACTGCCATTAGAACTTCTGCTGAAACTGCTCGGCTCTAAGCCTTCCCCCACCCTTAAATACATTTTCCACTGAATTCAAATGGGCTTTTCCCCCCGTCCAAAAGGACAATTTCCCCCTTCCTTCTCACGTTTCCTTCCTAGCATTAAAATTCTGATTTTCAAGTGCATCTCAGCTAAAACTCTGAAGTTTCAACGATGGCATTTCAAAGCAACTCCCGGCCAAAAGGTTCCTTCCCCGTGTTCCCCCTCACGTCTCCTGCAGCCCCCAAACCCTTCAAAGCCAGGCAAAGCAGTTGGAAGCTGGAACAGCGATCCCACTGTCTTCCCAAGACATCAAAGTCCACCATGCAGCTGCTCCTAACGGGCAAGAGAACAAGGGAGCTCCTGCCTGGGATCTGAGTCATTGCAAGTGGCAGCACGATTTACAGCCCCATTTTCTAATTCTGGAGCTGAAATCTGTAATGAATCGCAAAATACGGGACCCGCTCAGCCTTTGGTGTCGTCTTCCCTTCTCTGCTCCTCCCAAGCAACAGAGGAAGAAATATAGGGAAGAGGGAAAAAAAATACGTCAAGACAGAAATAGCAAGTCAGAGCTTCACAAAATAGCAGTGAAATGACGAAAATAGACTATGATATACCCCCAATACACTGTAAGTGAGAATGATGGAGTGCAAGTGGTTGACATCAAAGCCTTCCCCTAGAATGGAAATGCACTCTAAGTGCATGAAAATAGGATTTTTCCACTTCATCCACTGTCAGAATTCCCACTATGCCTGGCTATCTTTTCAATTAGAAGGAAAACCCAAACATTCACTTGAGTTGCCTCCCGAGCTGTAACGAGGAATCTCCAGGTCAGATTTCTGATGCAATTCCACATGCCCAGGCATCAGGAGATCCTTGACTTTTGGTGCCATCTCCCCCACAGCTCCTTAGCCTGGGGCATTTCAGCCCTGCAGGTGCTGAGATGGACCTCTGTACATGGAATAAAGGGATCCATCACCTCACAGCTCCAGCCGTGGGCTAAAGGTGCCCGCACTGCCCAGGCGGCAGCAGGGCCAGGTGTCCTCAGGGACTTCAGAGGATTTAGGTTAAGTAACCATCTGGCTCCTTCCACACCTTACGCTGCCTTCAGAAGGCTTTTGAGTTTGCAGTAGAAAAAGCCCTTGCCAGAGTAACCAGCGCCATTTCAGCAAATCACAAATTAAAACAAAATAAAATACAAAAAATTTACAAAATTACAAAAAAAAACCACAAAAAATCCACTGCTTGATCCCAGCCTGAAGACCCCAGAGGGCACTTCATTGCCAGAAGAAACAAATCCTTAATTCCCAAGGGCTCTTATCCAGCAGCACAGCCAGGGCAAATCCCTCCCTGTCATTTGCAGGGTGAGAATTACCTGTTTCAACACTCACTGAAAGGAAAAAAAAGGAATAACCTACTTAATTAATTGCCCCCTTGAAAAAAAGCTACAAACAAAACTCAACTACAACACATGAATGTGTCTCGTTGTGCCATTTATTCAACTGCTCATTTTTCACACTGGTTGGCATTTTTAGCCTTAGTAACTCCCCTTTCTTCCCGAGGTCGTTACCTCCAGATTTAGAACGGGGATATCAAAATTTCCAGCTGTTAAAAAGAGACAGAAATCGGGAAGAAGAAAAAATGGCAGTGGGGGAAACAGTCATAAGGAAATAACAGTGTTAGGAATTAATAATCTATAAATAATGGAGTTAAATAATTGACTACATATAGATAATGGAATGAGGAATTATTATAATATATTAATTAGACAACAACATAAGAACATATATATTATGTAATACATAATATATTGCATATTACTAATAATGGCAACACTACACAATATATATAACAATACATAATACAATACATAATATAATATTATATATACTTAATACAAATATCCCGATTGTAACTCAGAAGGGTAACGCTGAAAGCACCGGTGCCAGGGGGCACATTGCCCACTCACCAGAAATGGGTTCCAGCTCCCTCCCAGCATCACTGCGGGCTCTGCCCTGAGCAAGCCTCTCTTGGGCCAGGTCTGGGAGAGGGAAAACACACATTCCCAAGGGAAGGGCAGCTCCCAAGGGGGCAGCTCAAGGACCAGAGCCCCACGGGACAAACCATGCTGGGATTCCCTACTGTGTTTGATATTCCCTGGAAGCTCAGGGCTCTCCAGGCAGATTCCACCCCCCAAATGCAGGGCAGGCAGAAGGCAGATGCTGCCCATGGCAAAAGGGAGCCTGGTTTCCTTGGAAGAACCTTTTACTTCCAAATCACTTGCAAGGGAGACAAAGGAAACACGCAGCCTTTATGTTACGGGGGAGATGGACCTGCACAGGCTGCAGAGCACCAGAGCTCTTGAGCTCAGACACAAAGCCAAGAGAAGCTCCATTTCTCTCTCGTGGCACCCGATTAAAACACCCACGAGTTCTGGATTCAAAGTCAACCGAGGTAAAACTGCAGCACTGCTCAGCACTCCCCCTCATCTTGATGGAAGAGGAGATCAGAAGAAGAAAACAAGGGTTGGTGGAACAAAGCCTGATTGAGAATTTGTTCTCGTGCACCATCCTAAGTGCCGAGCAGCTCATCTGCTGTCCTGCCTCGAAACTGAGGTCGTGCGCATTTATGATGCCACCGAGGGCAGCATCTGATGGCACAGAGAATGCAGAAGAAAGACAAAAGGTGAAGTTACTGGTGGCCTCCCCAAGCACCAGCTCCCAGATAACCCCCTGCTCTCCCACCCGGGCACAGCTGTGAGTTCTCTGCGTAAGCCACACATCCTGCCAACCCCACAGGGGAACTTGTTGCCAGCAAGCCCAAAATGGTCAGCTGGTGAGTCCCAGACGACCCTAGAGTCCTTCTCAGAGTAAGGTTTCCAAGGATGGCAGGGGCAGGTTCGCTGTGATCCTCACCAGGGCTTGGCTCAGCAGGACAGAGGAGCTCTGGGAGGACTCCTGGGGTATCAACTGCACAGAAATACCCGTCGTGGCCATTTCTGCCCTTAGAGCTGGAGTAACACCCAGTGCCCTTCAGCACCACCACACCGAGACCATTTTGGTGCTACCGAAGTCAGTACCTGGGATTATTGGAATCCACCAGAAATGCTCTTTCCTTATCAGCCCAAGCTCCTGAACGCTGGGATGTTTTGGGACACAATTATGGAAGACCCATCTACCCAAATGCTGCCTGCACCACCAACACACTGGAGCAGTTCCTTGTCGTTAGGAACTGTAGTTCACACAAAGAGGGTAAGAAAAAACAGGCACGTATTTGTTTCGAGATGGCTCCCCAGTTCTACACATTTAAAAGATATTCTTATGATTTACCTACATACCAATATATCAGTTCACTGCTCCACTTCAGAAGCACAGGGGTCATGAAGGACTATGTATTTATATTTACACAAGACAAGCAGATAAGTATGAAACATCCTCATCACCGTATTTATGGCTCCTATTCCAAAAATAAAATCCTCCCTCTCTAATTCACAAAACTGCATTTGGTGTTTTTTTTTATCAACAGCACAATAAATCAGTGCCATCTAGTGGAGTCCAAAATGTTAACCTGGACCACAGCTCCCAGATCTTACCTGCCTTTGATTTATGACCCCCGTAAACATCTCAATGAAATGAAGGCAGAAACAACCCAAAACCCCTTCCCTGCAGTGCATGCAGCTATCTGTCAAATATATCAGTGTAACACTGCACTTCACTCCTCCTCACCTTCCAGAAACTGCAGAAGCATCACCTGAACCCCAAAACACACTTCCAATATCAGCAGAAACTCACCTGTAGAGCTACTGAACATGCAGCTCTGCAGCTACAATAAACACTGGCCAAAAATTAACAGAGAGATTCAGTATCAAGAAGAAAAAACTGCATTGATTTATCACTCTTTTCCCAGCAGTTCAGAAACTAAGAATGCATGAGGATGTCTAACACAGTGGTATCATCACACCCCCTTTAAAAAAACCCATTTAGCACTGGGTGATAATGTATTTCTCAGGTTCAGCCCCCCTACATGGGCACCAACATCATTCAATTGCTATATGAAAGTAAAGTTTGTCCAAACAAAACAGAGGAAGCACAAGCCACAGTTTAAATCAAAGTACTCTCATCTGTGGCAATGAAATTCCAGGCTTTCAGATAAGCACAGAACACAATCCTTCCCCTTTGCAGTGTGAAAATGCCATTTGTATTTTCTTGTAAGCAGGAGCACATCTCCAGCCGTGGCACATCCTTCACCCAAATGACAAAAATAGGGGCTGTGGGTGAGCGAGTTGGCAGGAGAATTCATGAACAAGAACAAGACGTGGCCCAGATGCTGAAAGATCCCACCCCGGAGTTACACCAGGTTAATTCCTAAAGCCTCCACATATCCAAGGAGTGAATCACACACCCTGTATCCAACAAAGACCACCTTTTCCTCCCCAGGTGCTGGTCCTGTGGCCCCAGGTCAGCAATACAGGCTCCTCTCCCGGTATGCCCAACGCTCTGATGTGGCAGTGAACGATCCTGCCTCCCAAAGAGCTTCCATGCACAATGCTCTCATTTAGCTCCAGTGTGGCAATCGTTTTAAATTCACATCAAACATGTAAATGCAGATACTTTAAAAGGCTTCTGGGTCTGACGCAATGCCAGGCAGGGGTATTTTTAGTTCTAATCCATTTAAAGTGCTAAATTCCAAGGGAATCAGCAGCATTGCTTTCACTCACCACTTCAACTCAGTTCTTCTGGTCCCACTACTCAGTGCAATCTTCAAGAAAAAGGAGATAACAAAACCATTCACCTGATAAAGAAAATACCTTTATCTTTTATTTTTTAATAGTTGGAGCCACTTCTGCTTGTCCCAATAAATAATAAATCACAGCTGCGTTTGTACACAAAGGACACTGCAGAAATCCATCAATAATGCAGGGCCTTAACGCACAAAATAAGGGAGTGTGGGATTTGCTATTTTTATCTCAAGTCTGCTTTGTATGTACCCATTTAGGTTGATGAAAACCAGCTACTGGGACTACACAGAAGCTTTGGAATAGGGCACTAATCATCCCCTAGGCCTGCCAGAGTGCCTGCAGACACAAAGCCACAGGAAAGCAGAATCATAAATTCATGGATAACTGCAACTAAAATGACCAAGCTGGTCCATATTTGGTTTGTGATTTCATTTAAATGTAGATCCTTTTTCATCAAACAAGTATTCTTCGTATACAGATAGCTTCTTTTAATCAAAATAAGCTTTGAGATCCTCATGAGGGCTTTCACCTGCAGATAATTGGCATATTCAGTCTTTTCTTTGAGAATTACCATTACCTGTTAAAAAGGCACTTCCATTTACTGCCTTTAGAGTTCTCTCATTTGCCACGAGTTATTATCTCCTCAATAAAATGATGCAAACCCAACAAGCCTGTGTCTAAATACTTCTACTATTGTCATATAAACAAATATCAACGACTGTTATTGACAAAGGGAGAAATATTTGAAGTGTGTTTGCCCTGTGACTTTGAACAAAGAAGAACACCCACCAGGTACTGCTGCAACAGCTTTTGCTCCAGGTGCAAAGGGTGTCTTTTAAACCTGAATCTTCAACGTCTACTTAGCAAACCAATGGAGATGCAACTGCTTCAGAAAACGTGTATTTTAAAAAGAGCCCAATGCAAACACTCTGCTACACTGCAGTCGAGGGGCATCTCAGGAACGAGCCTGGTTAAGGCTCTGCTCGATGATGCTCAGATTAGCTGGTTGCAAGAGAAGATTTCTGTTCTTATGACCGAAATATAAGTGTGAACTACTAGGAAATGTTGACAGATTGGCTGAAATCCCACCAGCGCTGCCATTGAACAGAGCCGGGAGTGCGTAGCAAGGGAAAGATCACTATTTACCCAGATTTTCTGTCTCTCTCCCTCCCCACCCACAGCACATCAGCACTGAACAGCAGGTCGCACTAATTGCAGTGTGAGCAGGAAGGCAGGTCCTGGTGGGAAAAACGCTTCCCCAAAAGGCGACTTTTCCCCTCCTTCAGTGAACTTTCATTCTGTTAAACAGAAACGTTTCACAGTGGGAAAACACTGGTTTTCTCCCAGACACAAACACAAATGTACACTGCAGCACTACATTTTGCCCACGAGGCACAAACTCCCCTGAGTTTCCCTGCCCAAATAAGTATTTAATGAAATAGTCATTTTACAGAGAAAAGGAGAAAAATTACAGAGCTCACGGGCCAAAGCCCATCCACAAAAACACCCCACCAAAAACCCAATGGCAAAGCTAAAAGCGAATCCGACATGAAATTAAATCTCTACGTGCCATTCCTCTTCTTACAGGCAATGAGTTCTCTTAAGAGAACTCAGCTTTAAGACCAAGGATTTATTCCCCCTCGCGGCATTTATTAAGACTTTCACTTCTAGCAGCCTTCTTAGTGTCTTGCAGACCGTGTCCATAATAAATACACACTTATTTTTATTTTCCTAACGGCATTCCAACATGCCTGGTTTATTCCTAACAAATACCAAGCACTAGGGAGTAAATAATAAACGCTAAACGCCTTCAAGTTGCATCCCACAGATCATGAAGAGATCAAACTCCAAAAGGATTTAGGGGACTGTGGAGTAATTCTGTGTGTCTGTTCACAACCCCTAAAAGCATGTTATACTTCTGAGGGATTATCTTCTGAAAACACAACACTGAACCACAGTCCCTGTGTCTGTTCTTTTGATTTCTGCAGGCTTAGAATAATTTAATAAGTGACTTGGACAAGCGGCTGCTGATTGTATTTTTCTAGAATGCTACACACAAGTGCCTGGTGACTTTCTCTCACGATTCACACACTGAAAAATACAAAATTAAATCCTACAAATAAAACTACAATCAGCCAAAAGCGTGAGTACACATTCTGCACACATCCTGAACTGCACAAAAAGGTTTTATGCACACTGATGTGTGCTACTTATACCCATAACTAGAGAGAAATTTTCAAAAAACGTTATTTTAAGGCTTCCAAAACTCAGCCAGGTGTGCACTCTAACACCTTCCACAACGATTCAACAATTAATGTAACAATATTAAGGCAGCTATCACTAAAGGGAAACGTAACACCAACACTGCTGGATGTATTATTTGCTGCTACGTGTAACCTCTGAACACTGCAAGTGCAATGTGCTTTATATGAAAATATGGGGGAAATAAGTGCTCCAGGTGATGCAAACTGTATTGCAGAGATGGTTTGGGGGGTTTCCTTCTCACTGTAGATGTGGTACATCATGAAAATCCATCAGTTCCCACCCCAGAACGTACACAGCTGCACACGGACACATAAAGCCAGCAATTCTCACTAAAATACAATCAAGTGAACATTTATCACAAGATTGCTCTTCTGGTCTTCGTGTATTATTCACACAAAAATTCCTCACGTTCACAACAAAGAAATCCATTGAAAATACCATTTTGATTACAGAGAGCAACAATAACAACACCAAAAGCTCCATTCCGGTGATCCATTTCTGCAAAGACATTTCCAAGTTCAAACCAACCTCGGCCCAGCCAGAACAGCAACACTCGAGACTGTTCCTAAAACCCTCCTGGTTGCATCACTTCACCTGCGAATTCCACACCGAAAGGGAACTCTGATAGTTTACAGCAGAACAAAATGATTCCCGTGTAAGAAAATAAGCCCAAGTGGTTGATAACAAGGAAAATCAAAGAGGGGCTTCAGCAACCAGCACAGCTCAATATTATTGATCAAAGAGCACCATGTGATAACATCCCTGGGCTGGGGAAGTGCAGGGGTTATTTTAGTTGTCTGAACTGCAGTCCCCAAGCAAAGTCTCTATTTCTCCATTGCCTTCAGCAGGAAGTGTCACCTGCTGCCAGTGCTGCTCCAAACCACTGCAAACACAGGCTCGGCTGGCAATTTCTGTGCCAAAATAAATATATATACATATATATATTTACACACATATATCTTCTACCTGTACATCCTCTCCCTCACAATACCAAGCAAAACAGTTTGTGAGCTATCACTGTTTGAAACATCTTTACTGCTCACTGAAGTTCACGTTTTAAATCTGAAAAGACAGAGTTTTTAGGGTTTTTTGAGACTGTCAGGCACATTCGTTGTGTACACAAGGACGTCTCAGGGAACAGTAGCCAAAAGCTCACCTTTCCTGGATTTTTTCATATGAACAAAGGTTGCAGCTCATTAACCCATCACCTCACGCTGCTCCAAGTAACGGCTGGATCTGTGGAAAACCCACATTACCAGAGGAACGATGAGCCTGAGCACCGTGCTCATCCCAAAACTCACACAACCTCCACATCCCCCCAACCCTTCCACGAGCTTTCCAAAGGGCTCCAGGCCCGGATCTGCATCCATAAAAGGCAAAACACGAAACATTTGAACCCGCAGTCTCCCGATAAGCCAACATTTAATGCTGGCTCTGTGGCATCCCGTGGGTGACACCCCAGGCTGGTGAGTCAGCCCTCCAACCCACCCGCAACACAAGACACACGAGACCCAAACGGGGCCGCTCTTCCCCCAAACACTGCGCTAATTCTGCCCCATTGAGCCTTCCCACTCGAACGGAATAAAAACCCTTTTGAGAACAACAATCCCAGCCCCCCCCCTCGCCTTTTCTCTTCCCTCAGCCGCACTATGGGACTGCTCAGTGCACACACAATGCAAATAAGGCAAACTTCCTTTGACAGGGTGATTAATATGCAAAGACAGGCTGCTTTCCGTGGGCCCTGAAGAACCACCAACGAGCATCTCCAGATTCCGAGGTTTCTCCAATTATTCCCACTGTTTATTTTAAACACGAGATTACGCAATAATACCGCACATTAAGAGCCCAATTTGCCAATATTGTGTAAACACCACCAAACTGGCTGTTCATCTTTTGTATCATATTGAAACGCAGCCTTGAATATGCCAGATATGAAGGCACTGGAAGAAACAGGATTTAAATTTTTGAATGCTTAATGCACATCAATCTTCATGTTAAAAAGGCTGCAGTTAGAACTCGCTGCAAAGAACTGCACTTGTTTCTTTCTTTAAGAAATGTTTAGGGGTTTTTTTTACACAAACCAAGGAATTTTTCAATCTTACAATTAAATTTCAGGGACAATTAGTTGACTTCTGTATGGATATACTGCAGTTCAAGTAGCACTTAAAGTATTTTTTAGCAGAGTTGCTTTTGAGACAAGTGATGAAACCTACGGAAAAGTCCGTTCCAATCAGGACACAAGTTTGCATTTCCATTGCCTAAAATCACTATTTTTCTTCATTTATCACCTGGTCAACTCCACTCTCCATGCACAACTCCGCCAGGTCTCTCCTATTCCAAGCACTGATAAACCACCCAAAATGTTGCCTGACCATGTTAATTGACTCATTTCTTCATCTAACCCTTTATTTCACACACTTCCCGACCTTTTCACACTGATTTAAACATTCCCATTCATGTCTTTGGAATGATATTTCAAGTCAGCCAACACGCTGAATTATTAACCATAAAGCAGTAACCAACAATTAACATTCTAATTTATCTTCAAGAGTTCAAGGTTGATACATGTCCCTGATATAAACAAAAGTAAATTAAATATTTTTATAAGAGCTGCTGTATAAAAATCACAGAATAATTGAGGTTAGAAGGGACATCTTCAGCTCATCTAGGCCAGGAGGGGAAGGCAGCTGCAACAGGTTATCCAGGAGTGTGTCCAGGTGGGTTCTGCATCTCTTCATGGATGGAGAGTCCAGTCAACCTGTTCCAGGAGTCAATTAAATTTAAAAAAAAGGGGGGGTTTGTTCTTTTTCCACATGTTCAGAGAGGATTTCCTGTATTCCAGTTTGTGCCCATTGTCTCTTGTCAGGCAGGAGAGCCTGGCTGTCTTCTCCACTCCTTCCCACCAGGTGTTTATCCACAATAACATCCCTTTAAGTCTTCCACTTGCAGTCTCAGCCTTTTCTCAGCTTCTTCTCGTCCCAGAGAAGCTCCAATCCCTTCACTGGACCCAGCAGTCCCAATGTGGCCTCACCAGTGATGAGCAGGCGGATTTTCAGAGAATTAACCTGACTTGCCTAATTTTAATGACAAATTGTGAAAAGTACCCATCCGGATTTACAAAGGCCCAGTGGTTGCAACATCTTTAAACAAACATTTTACAAAGCAAACACAAATATTTTTATTCACGACATTACGAAACTGGCAATTGTGGAACAATCAAAACAGCCAAAGGGTTTCTTTAGGTGCACTCTGTGCCAGCCAGCACTGACCTGATAAGGTGATGGATATTTGTTTTAACTCGAAATAAACGAAATGGATTCTCTATTCTAAGAGATTAACCATCCCCATGGATATTTTCCACATTATTCCACCAAGCCAGTACTAAATCGGGCAACTCCCGGTTCTTCCCAACACGCCCTGCAGATCTTTGTCTTGTCACAAGATCCAGGATGCAAATAGATGATGGATCAACCACGGCACATCTCACATTACTGTCCCCAGCCTAAACTTAATTTTCTTGCATCAGATTTACAGACATAGGGCTTCAGCCCTGCCCTGCCACACTGCAGCAGGAATAGCTGTCGGGTCAGTGTCTGTCCCTGCCTGGCTCTGGGGCCACCTGGCACCCGGCTTTAAGCCACTCATGCCAGGTTTACCTGCAGACAGTCAGAACCTGAAAGATCTTTGGTACCTCCGTTGTCTGGGCAGGGCAGAAACGCAGATCCGCAGTGAACAATTAGAGACTTGCCCTTATTTTTAAAACTGGTTTTGAACATAAGGCAGGAAATTGAGACATTAATGATCAGGCACAAGCAGCTCTTTTTTACTTCAAACCTAACAAGGCTCCCTGACTTCTGCTGCAAATACACAGGCCTAAAGGATTACTAGATCTCCATGCTAATTATTCCCTTCTAAGGGTAATGGCTTAAGAATTTGGATAACTCATCCAGCTGTGTGGATACACCCCACAGCTGCTGCTTCTTCAGAGGATTCTGGAATCTTACAGCAATCGGCACTTGCTTCCCAGGATAAACCTTCCATTGCTACCTGTTCCCCCAAAATCAGCTTCTCCTAAAGATCTGAAGTTATCAGGACTAAGGACGTTCCATATTTGCCCAAGCAATAGCTTAGCTGAAGTACCTGCAACATATAAATTATAAACCGTGTTAAAACAAAAGCAACCTCAGAAGCCAAAGCCCACAACAGAGTCCAAAAAACTGCTCTAACGAAGCTGTCAGGTGGCCTTGGGCACTTTCACGTAGACCTTCATCTCTCTGTGCAGCTCCACGTGCTTTGGCACAAGACTGTCCATGGAAGCACAGGATCACTGAGGTTGGAAAAGCCCTCTAAGATCACCCAGTCCACCCTGTGCCCGATGCCCACCTTGTCACCCAGCCCAGGGCACTGAGTGCTACATCCAGGTGTTCCTTGGACACCTCCAGGGATGGGGACTCCATCACCCCCCTGGGCACCCCTTTCCAAGGCCTGACCACCCTTTCCAGGAAGAAGTTTTTCCTGGGATTTCCTTTCTTGGAATCAGAGAATCATTAAGGTTGGAAAAGGCCTTTAAGATCATCAAGCCTAACATTTAACCCAGCACCACCACTAAACCAGATCTCCAGGGATGGTGACTCCACCACTCCCCTATCTTTTATCCTTGGAAGGTCCAGAAGCACACGGATCATTCACTGTATGGTAATTATCTGTCTCCACATCATCTTAGGCATTGTGGAAGATACTGGACTTTAAGCCATGAATTTAATCTGAATTTACCCTTGATTTTTAACCATTCTACCTACACTGTAAACTGACACCCACAGAAAGACCTCGCTCCAGCGCTTTGCAGAGGCATCACAGCGTTTGCCATTTGGCTCTCCCGGTCACTTCAAAAGGCATCGTTCCTAATGAGCAGCTGCATTTCAACACCACGAGCTCAAAGGGCTTTAATGGCCCTGCCGCCAAGCCCACCTCATTTACATCCCTTTGCATCAGCACACAGGGCTTTCCGCCACCCTAATGTGTTTTCCCAAACAAAAGAAGACACAGCCAGCACAGATCTGACCTTCAAATCTGCTTCTGTGATTTTTATGGCTCAATGTCTATTTGCTTGGTGGCTCTTTTTTCCCCCCCCCCTCCCTTTTTTTTTTCCCTCCGGGATTGTTGTGATGAAAACCGACACATTAATTCCTAGGAAAACATGCGCAAAGGAACCATCCAGGAGAATGGAGCTGCCTGGGAGCTGTAGTTCCCTTCACAGACACACCCTCAGCCAAGTTATCCCCATTCTTCTCGTTCTGCAAAGCAAGACAAACAACACAATTTTGTTTCCTCGCTGGTTTCCAACTTGGGCGCCTACAATTGAGTCGCTTTGCTTATTTTCTCTTGCGTTTCAGATCTCTGTGAAGGCATAAAATTGGGAAAACAACAAAGACACCGTCTTTCCACTGCACCTGAAAAACACTGTCATGGCCCCTACTCGAATTGCTCTGACAATTCCCTGCATCAAAGCCATGACACCTCCAAAGGAGACAACTTCTCCCACTCTGCTCCCAGAGGCATTTTGGGGACTTCATAATATCTGTCTTACAATTTGCAAGTCAAGCGCACAACAGAATTGTCATTGATAGATCGAGTCACGCTGGAATATACGGCCCTACAAACCCAATGCTTCAAAAACCACACAAGAAAACCTACAAAAACCCCTAGAACTGCGCATTCTCTATTCAAACGGCATCACCAGGTGTGTTAAATAATGAGGAAAAACGGAGTAGGGCCCTTTGAACGAGGAAATAAACCGTGCTTTTGTCTTTTCCTAATGCTATTTCCCTGTGGCTCACAGACTGATGGCAGCAGATGCAGGATCCCCCCTCCTCCCCCAGCAATTGGTTCTGCTTCCCTGCCAGCCACTCCAGGAAATCCATGGAATTATCCCCCTCCCAACCCTCAAACAAATAAGCAACAGCCCCCAAAAAACCACACCATTCTCTATCAAGGAGAAACCGATCACTTAAACCCAATGGCACAGAAGTCTATCGTTAAAATTAATGTTTCTGGAGATGAGCCAAGGAAAGTGAAGGCACTTTCAGCCTGGAGAGCAGCCACAATCTTTAACACTTAAAAACTGGGTATTCCTTAAATTACCAATATATTAAATGGCCTTAGGGGGAAAAAACAAACAAAAAAAACCCCCAACAAAAACAAAAACAACAATGCACAAAGAAATCCCCAAAGTCAGGAATTCTCAGGTTCAGAGGATAAAGTTTATACATAATACTCTATT
This sequence comes from Sclerurus mexicanus, assembly GCA_013396755.1. Classification (NCBI taxonomy): domain Eukaryota; kingdom Metazoa; phylum Chordata; class Aves; order Passeriformes; family Furnariidae; genus Sclerurus; species Sclerurus mexicanus. The sequence goes on along the minus strand of VWZF01004008.1, from coordinate 1,109,916 downwards.
ATTTAAGAAACCGTAGTGCTCAGGATGTACATGAAAGGAGATGAGCCATCTGCTCTGTCTGTAAATCAGCTCCTAAATTATCAGAGAATGTTTTCATTTGAGCGTAGACTAAATAAATCATCGCTCTCTCAGGCCACAGGGATACACATAAAACGTGAAATTACCCTAAAAGACATCAAGGCACACTTTTGTTCTGAACCTACCCCACAGCCGTGGCTCAGACAACAGGGATTCCTCACTACGACCATCCACCTCTTGCTGCCTCTTGCACTGAAGCTGTGGGTTCTTTATTTGCACAACCACAGCTGCTCCCCCTTTTCACTGCCATCTTCCTTCTACACCAGAACCAAAGCCCAAAGCAAAACCCCTTCTCCCCCATCACAGGGTGGTGAGATAAAAAAACCAGCAACCAGAGCATCCTTTAGGGTGGAAGGCAGAGCTGATATGCTGGGTTCTGCTTTCACCATAAACACTGCTGCTGCTTTGTTCTAGCCTTTTAATATTTTATTTGGTTTTTGTGTTCTCCATTTTATGCTGATTTAACAGTTCCAGCTGCGCAGCTCCCTAGGCACTCTACATATTCATAATTATTATTATTGGATAAACATGTATTTGAGTGGGGCAACAGATGATACGCAGATAATTTTTCTTTTGCTTACTCCTATTTATTTCCCCGGGAAAAAAAAGCCGCTTTATTCTCCCCTCCCACAGCTGACAAAGCCTGTGTGAATGTGTCAGGGAGGCGAAAGCTGTGGAATCACAGAGTAGTCTGGCATCTCGGAATGGGTGAGATCAGGAATGTGCAGGGACGGGGATGGGAGGGTGTGGCCGAGCCAGATGCAGAGCTGGATATGGGGAAGAACTGCTGGAAAACGGGAACACAACGCCCCTTATTTGTTATGATAAGCAGTAATATGTTATATTTAATTGAAGAGAAGCTGTGCAGCAGCACGGGAGGGCTGCGCACCGCTAAGGATGGGTGCTGTGCTGATGTTAAACAGGTGGCTCGGGCTGGAAAGAGCCCGGAGCACGGCGGTGGCAATGGTCCACCACGGCGGGGGCTGGGACGGAGCCACACGGCAGCCACTGCTACTACCATAGTATAGAGGGAGCCACAGCAGAAGAGATTCCTTACGGAGAGAAAGAACCGCCGGCGAGGGCAGGGCTGGAGGGCGAGGACGGCGCCGAAGGGAGGAAGGGGTGAGGAGCAGCTGGGCAGCGAGGTGTGTGCCAGCAGCGATGGGGTGAGCAGTGCTGGGGCACACGGCAAGGACACACAAACGGGTCCGGTGAGCCCCGGGACCGCAGGGATGCGGAGGGAGCACCAGGGATGCGGACGGAGCATCGAAGGATGCGGACGGAGGACCAGGGATGCGGAGGGAGCAGCAGGGGATGCGGAGGGAGGACCAGGGATGCGGAGGGAGCAGCAGGGGATGCGGACGGAGGACCAGGGATGCG